>JAVQIZ010234775.1:10000-17074 GCA_036023535.2 Galaxias brevipinnis | reverse complement strand
TTTATAAATATATTCTGTGTGTTATTTTTGATCCTCTCTCTCTCTCTCTCTCTCTCTCTCTCTCTCTCTCTCTCTCTCTCTCTCTCTCTCTCTCTCTCTCTGTCTCTCTCTGTCTCTCTTTCTCTCTCTCTCTCTCTCTCTCTCTTTCTCTCTCTCTCTCTCTATCAACTGATCTATTTCTCTCTCCCTTTTCCTATCCCTATCTCTCCATCTCTCTATCTATCCACAGTATCTATCGATCTCTTTCTCTCTCCACTTCCCAAGGTCTTACAGGGTAAATAAAGTCCTCCTTGCTCTTATCAGGCTGGGCGAATGGGAAAATAGTGAATTCCTCGGCACCAGGAGAAATACAGTGCCAGGTCTCTGCCAAGTGGGTAAGGTGTCAGAGCGGCCCCAGACTGACTAGCCACAGTGTAGGCTTACATGCCAAGATGAACACCACACACACTGGAACTGACTGGGCGAACAGACACTCCGACCACTTAGCCATCTTGCTCTCAATACTACGTACTCTGAGAAAACTGGCTGATTTTATACATCACCTTACTGTATGTTAAGACCCCAAATTAACTATGTATGCACCTCCAATGATCCTTAAATCATTCTTAAAAGTCTCTTTCGTTTCCGCACAAAGGAATACCAGCAAACCAAACAGGAAAACAGGACTTGAATATCAAATTGTCTCTCATTCTTTTTGGCAATAGGATTATATTTACGCCCGCTGTGTGTTGGGTTAGTGGGAAAAACCGCAGCATCCTTCAACAAAGAACAGGCACACAATGACCTCATCAGGCACCAGGAGAAGGACATGATTGTGCGGTGAACAGCGGCTACACAAATGCCCCCTAGGAGGCACGCTCACTTGTTTACACTCCGTAGATTGGAAGTTGCGTGTCCCCTCACCCCTTCTGCCGTTTGTGGTTCAACACAGCTTTCTCCTTTCATCCCCTCCTGGTGGTCGCAAGTCACCTTCTCCTAAACCATTTCAGGGCCGGAGCGGAGGCACAAGGTTTTAGGGGCTACGGAGGGTTAAAGGAAAACATTCCAGTGGCCCCCTTGTAGCCAAAAAGGATATGCAATAATTAGTTCCAGGAGGCCGAGCGGTAGCTGAATGAAGAAGGCTGACTTGTTTATTCTATGGGAGAAAACGGCCAGGTCGAGAGCCCATGACAAGTCCACCCTGTATGTACTGAGCAGAGCAGCAGAAATATATGTGTGCGTGTGTGTGCGTGTATGTGTGCATGTGTGTGTGCGTGTGTGCGTGTGCGTGCGTGTGTGTGCGCGCGTGTGTGTGTGTGTGTGCGTGTGGGTGTGTGTGTGTGCCTGGGTGAGTGTGAGTGTATGTGCGTGTGACCTCATGGGGCCAGGCCATTTCATCTGTGACATACTAACTGATCATAACCTGGGCTTTCACAAAGCCACACAAAGTCTCTCATACATGGAAGAAGCCAGCCGCCAGGAAAGCCTGCGCCGCTTTGGAAAAAGGCACCTCGGTTCTCTGAGTCCGTTTGTAAAAAAAACAAGAAAACAGGTCCCTCTATGAAAATAAGTACTGGCCCATTTCAATATCTCAGGCTGCCGTCTTTGAGCCAGTGAGGGGGTTCTTAGTTGGTGTCACGCGTCTTTTGGATAGCTGGCACAGGTACCTCGCAGACTTCCTGTGTGAGAATCTCCTCACTAACAGTCTAAGCAGAGGGGATAGGTATTCCTCCTTCCACCTGGGGGTTCCCCCGACAACACCAGCCGCCTTCCAAACCACAGAGACAGAACACTAGAGGCGATAGTATTCTATCTCTATGTTCCAAACCTTCAACACATTCCGTAGACCTTAATGACGCTGCTATTGTCCTTGCCTCAGTGCGACCTATGCGCAATCCCAAAGCTTTCCATCTTTTCAATTCACTCAGCGTCGCGGTACGCGTCTAGTACTACTGCAACTGAGTGTCTCTCTTTTCTAATATACCCACGGCTTTTACCCCCGTCAAAAGAGAGCAGGGTAAAAAGTGCTCTACGGCACAGGGTAACTGATATCTCGGCACGTCGGATTCATCCCATTACGTTGATATGATACGAACATGTTCCTCTGCCAAACTAATCCTCCAGGGTTCCTCGTTCTTGTCATGTTTTGTCACGTTTGTGACACCTTGTCATACAGTAGCTGGCCAAGGTACAGAAGCTGCACTTCAAAGCACCGGCCACCGCCCTCTCTCACCCTGGTGCCGAATTCAATCGAAGGGAACTGTTCCTGGCCCGGCGGGCCTAGGCAAGGTGGCTGCTAGAACTGTGCAGCGTGAACAGGGATAACCCGGGCAGACAGGGTATGCGTCCAGGTTAGTACTACGCAGTGAAAAAAAAAACAAGACTACACCGCTGTCTGGCTGCCAAAGAGACAGATTGCAAGGCCACTGCGTGGGCAGAGACGTGGTGCGTAGGTGTGTGTACCTGCAACCCTGCAGCCCCTTATATCCACAGGCAGGCAGGCAGGCAGGCAGGCAGGCAGGCACCAGCTCAAAGGAAAGATTGCCGCAAATTTTTACTACTTTATCAGTGCAGTCCAAGGGTTCAATGGCAGCCGCGAGCAGAGTTGAGAAACTGATTTGCTAACTGCTGCAGTCGCCGCTCTTACAGTGCTCTGTGCTATCAAAGCCAGATTGCTAGGGCTGATAGGAATTGAAGTGTGAGAATGCTTCCTGTTCTTAAGTCGCTATCTCTCAAAGGAATTCACATGGGCCAAATTCCAGTCCGAGTTCCAAACATGCTCACAGTTGAATCTACTGACTAGGAAATATGTGAATTACTTCATACAGTCGCCCATTCAAAACAATGCATGCAGTGTCCATTTCCATGCTGGTAGTTCTGGCATGCATGTTGAAAAGGGGTCATAGACAAGGGGACAGATGAAAACAAAAATACATGCATTTGTATGTGTTTTCATAATCACCATCAAAATCATCACTCAGTCAATGCATCTTTGGTCAGTCACCTTATACCGACAAAATCTAAGTCAATTTGTTTTGTTAATATCAAACAAATCCGGTAGTTGTTACATTAGCGGGGGAAAAAACTATGTCAGCTTCAATTTAGCTTTAAGGGTATAAACAAAGCTGTCTACAACATTACAATCCTATACTGTGTGTTGGCTGTCTGTGTGAACAAATGATTTATGAAATTTATAAACTGTATAAGATAACATCCGGGCTCTAAAAGTCTTTACCAATATACCCTGTTTACTATTTATCGCTTTTGGGTACATGGAAATACAGACATGACATATTCGAGGAGATGTTCCAGTTCCTCGTATGTATCACTCAGCTGTCTTCCTGGTGGATAACATATATTTTATAAATGCAAAGGGGATTTTCTCTGCACTATCAATCTGATATGCAACACTGAGGGCTTCGAGCTGTCAGAGGAATTATTAAAGTATTTCTGTGGTCTGAAGTATAAACACTGTCTTTGAATAATAACCCACCTGACTACACAGTCTCACTAATATGTTGAAAAAACATACATGCTCACAGACACCGCAACTAAGCAAGCAACTAAGACCACCTAATTAAGACTGCCAACAGAATGTAACAGTTTTTTTTTTTACCAAATCAAAGCAAATGGTAGCTGTTTAATCTGCTTGATGGCTTTAAAATAAATGGTACTGAAATATGTACTCAATCTCAACACCACAAGGGACATTGTTTTTGCATTAGTTAATGGGATTTTAAATAAAGGTTAACCGTTGAGTTGTCAGTTAATATTGTTGAAATATGGCAACACCACAAAACGACTTCCTATGACTTCTTATTTCAGCCACCCCCTATGTTAAGGCTTTCGTGTGGTTAGTTTAGTGACTTTAACATTGAAGGAAAGAGAGGGCATGCACATCATACTAGAGGGTTTCAATTGAATGTAACTCACCCATTTCCTGGGTCGTCCTCTGGGCCTTTTCTCCCCCGTAGCCTCAGATTTCTGTAAGGAAAAAAGTCAAGACTGTTAAAGTGTCCCATGTCTACTCCAATAAGACTTTTTTTATATAAAAGTATCATGGATAAACTTTAATTTCATTAATTTACAGAATAGGCCTTACGATGACAGACAATATGCGATAATGTTTTGGCTCAAATATGTTTAAAATATTTACACGCATTAAGAATGTAACTGAGCCCTTGTTGACAAACATTTTGCTGTTCAAGCAGTATGACAGTATAAATGGCTAAACTTTACTTGTTAGCCACCATGTAAACTGGTGTTTTCAAAGCAGCTGCGAGGGAAAACCTTGTCATGCTTTTAATTTCTCTAATTCAATCAACTACATATCAAACCAATGCAATTTCTAATAGTATTTACCCTAGCACTATCCATTTGTAGCGTGGCAAATCAATAATGCATAAATGGTGTTTATCTGGGAAATCTCTCCCCTAATAACGTTTTTCTTTCTCCAAAACACTAAACCACCCAGACTCACACACACCGATACTTCATACAAATCTCTTTCACAGCGCGACAAAAGTGGGGCCTGTTAGTGGAGAGAGTAATATTTCACCCGTAGAATTGAACGCTATTCAGGTGGAAATGAGTTGGCCGCTACCGATGGAGTCACCTGTCAGATAAGAGTTCTTGATGGACAGTTATGGAGCCCGAAACACATTAAGAACATTTGGCTTCCTGTCCTTCCCTACAGTTCACCTACTGACCACCCCAATGGTTGTTTGAATTCAAGACAGACTAAATCATATAGAGGGATGGTACTTTAAGCATAAGAAAACGTTATGAAACACCATTGATTTATAAAACAGTATTGCAACAAATGCTGCTTCCTGGCGTATTCTAAAAATAAAATAAAAATAAAAAACAAAAAACCTGACCTCATATGCTTTGGCGTAAGAGGACTTTGAGCTAGTCGATAAGGAAGTAGGAAATAATTACTGCATGATAATTTCTATCCCAACGTGTCTGATAAATAACTCTCATCGACTGTCATCTAAAGACGTAAGGATTTAAGAAGGTTCACCCCAGTTCATCAATACCTTTGATGATCCATGCCAAATACCTTTACGCTCATTCATGGCACCACCTCAGTCTGACTCAGTTCATCATTCCAAAGCCAAAGTACATTCACCGAGCATTCCTTTATTGTTGTGAAATGGATACCCACACAGCGGAATGCCCCTGGCTCTTGGCTTGTGGGGAAGGTATTACCCACCTTCTTATCTGATTCCCGAGATAACAAAATACTCTGACATTTGTGGGAAGTGAGCGGAGAGAAATAGAAAGGGCCTGCAGGCATACTTGCTGAGAAGCCATGGGAAAAAGAAAAAAATGCCAGCGTTTGGAACAGTTGACGACAATTAACAAGACAAGACGCGTTTCAATAATTCAACAGATATGAAGTAGGATGCAGCCTTGCAGTCTTTTGTCAGGCAAGGGACCTAATGAAACCTTAGAGGCTAAATTGCTGGACTGCTATAAATGTTGCAAATCCTGACCTGCAAAGGGCAGGTATCAGAGGTGTTTAGTTAGTGTGCTTGTGTGTGTGTGTGTGTGTGTGTGTGTGTGTGTGTGTCTGTGTGTGTGTGTGTGTGTGTGTGTGTGCGTGCGTGCGTGCGCGCGTGCATGTGTGTGGGTGGGTTTGCATGAGCCGTGGGTTATTTAGCTTTTGTAAACAACACCAGCTCATCTCCTGTAACGCTGAGCTTTGAAATCTACTGTCTCAGGTCCCAGCTTGGAGATCCCCTCTGCAGGTAGTGCGTGTCTGTGTCACACACACTCCTCTTTGGAGAAATCCCTCAGAGCAGACCAAATACCCTCTAACACCATTTCACAGGGAAAGGCAATTTTCAAGATTCACTTGACCACGACGTCCCTAGATTCACAGATTTAAAAAGCACAATACTGGTCATGCAACAAAGATAAAGACTTCAAAAAACTGAAAACAAATTCATGTTGGTGTTTTCATTCATCGTCCTAAATAAACGCATGCATTGCATACATGTACACTCCCCCTTAATGTTTATGGAGGGCATGCAGGTGTACACAGAAGAAGAAACCCCTCAGACACACTCCTCTTCCTCTTCCCCCCCCCTCCAGGCTCCTATGCTGTATGACTATGCCTGGCTCTGCTGGGCCCTCTTCTCAGACAGTCTCACTGTGAGTACAAATCTAACGTTACCACTCACTGAACCAAAATAGGTTTCCCCTGACATATGCCCCAAAGACACAAGGTCTGCGCTACAGGCTGGATTCTCAATCTACGCTAGCATCAGGAGGAGCTGGGGTGTATCCTTTGACGTGTGATAAATACTAAGCTTCACAGTGACCAGTGGTCAGTCAACGCATCAACCACGCTGTCTGCTTTGTCTGAGAATGGACATCATGGATATAGAGTGTAAGGCCTTCGATCCATCTAGGATTCCTAATAGTGGTTTGGCTTACATTCACATATTTAATGCATATGACATGGCATGTACATTCTTAGGTGTCAATAGGTCAATATGTGTATTCTGCATGAGGGTAGAATGTATTCCCAGTTGTCCTCCCTTATCTATATTAATTCTAACTCTGTCCTCAGTCCCAGCTCAGAACATTTATTTTGGTAACCTTTGCCCTATTCATTCAGAATACATACACTAGATAGTCGGAACTGATTCATTCTTTTAAAAGGTCAGAATATACAATTCAAGAGTCCAAAATCCCACTCTGATCTCTACAGGTGGGCATGATATTTTCTGTATGCATCATTGAGTGATTGGATTCGGCAGTCTGTTTGCTTCTTCCCACCCGGCTTGAATGTGAAACGAGACTTGAATCAGTCATTAAAACAATACAGACAATTTATGTGATAGGAATGGAACATCAATTTAGGACTTTAACAAAAACAGTTCTAGTCCGCAACATGACAAAGGCAAAAATCACTTCCTGTAATTGTATGTACGTCTTCTCCACATAACTTCTTTCTAAGCTTTCCAATATGGCCTCACATCCAATAATAATCAGTCAAATCTCCAACAGCTTAATCAAAGATAATACTAAACAGCTTTGTTGTCCTCAAATGACCAAACACACACTTTCAAGATCAAACCT
>JAVQIZ010234775.1:0-5000 GCA_036023535.2 Galaxias brevipinnis | reverse complement strand
TCCAATGCAGGTAGCCCTAATTTAACAAATAAAAAAAGAAAGAAAATAAAGCTCAATCTTATAAGACATCTAAAACGGTAGATCATGCCTATCGATTGGAAATCGATTAATTGTTGAAAGCAACGTTTGCGCTCAAAAGCTGCCACTGACAAGCGAACTTGAGATGATATGAAAATTCACACTTCAGTTTAACTTACGGGCTACAATAAATCAGGTAGATTATCTAAGGACACAAACAAGCCTCACAAATCTTGCTGAGAGTTTTGTGGGCTATATGCAGTCTAATGTATACCATGTAAGGCGAAAATGGTTTACCTTGCATGCGTGTTTAAAGGACCTCGTCCTTTAACATGGATTGCGCAACAAAGCTGCGATCTAGCCCTACACAATTCAAAACAATCTTCATCTTTTAACCAAAATGCTGATATCGCATGCTTTACTTGTAAAGTAGTTTAAGAGTTCAAGTCAGAAACATCGGGTACTGAGCGCAGCGCCCCGTATATTGCCCAAAGCGCAATGACAACAGTTATAAGACCTGCTGGCTCTATCGGGATAAAGAAAAAACTCAGGAACTGACTTTCTGTGGCTTCCTCGGTCTGCCCGGTCTCCGCTTCGGAGTTTCTGTGGTTGTCGATGTTTCTGGCTGCTCCTGGGACCCTGAGGTTTCACCGGCCTCCTCTTCCCCGCGTGCACTCATTGTTTCTTGTACCAAAATGTAATCTCCTTTGCACCTTCTGCTTTACAGCCCTGTCTGAGGCTCCCGCACCGACCGGACGTCCTGGTGCGGATGACGAGAAGGGGGATCCTTCGCCTGCAACCAAAGATTCTGTGGGTCTCAGAGTGAATTTAAGTTGTGTTACCGACACCCCTTAAACCACCGGTAGAAAAAATTTTATATGTTCGGCAATATTTATGAAACGTAATTTAGTCCCGTCCAATGTCCAGTTTTGCTCGATAAGAGTGAGGGTGGTTTTAGTCATCAAATCAACCAGTGATTACTTGAATTTTGATTTTGCCGGTGGAATTGAGCTGCAGATTTTGCGGTGAGTGCTCTCAAATCCACGCGCCTTCTATGACTGACAAATCACAAATAGGCCTAAGTTTTAGGCTTGCGTTGAGCTCTGCACAAGATTTGTTGCGCGGATTGGCTCAAAAATGTAGGCTTAATAAATGCATCTCAACAGCCCATACGAATCGAGTCTACACTGAATGAGAATGAGTTAAAAAAAAAAAAATTCACCTCTGTCGTGGGTGGATAACACAGGGGTAAGGGGAGGGTGGAGGAGGCAAGACAGAAAAAGCTGGACAGAGGCCAGAGAAAACATGAGAAATTCTGCGGCGCTAAGAGGAGAGACCACATTGAGACAAACTCACGTGTCCAGGACCATTCATGTAGCTGGCTCCAGTCCAGAGTCTTTAAAGACACAGAAGAAAGCGCACATTTCACAATGGAGCAGAAGAGAGAGACTACACTATAGCAATTAAGAAAAAAATAAAATGTGTATGAATGAATACGCTCAAAGGCAGAGCTCTCGTTGGGAAACGACTATAGCTGAACAAATATCCACTTTTTTATAATGATTGGTTTCTTTAATTAAAACGTACAAATATTTATATGATACAATATGGAACAGTCTTTTTAAAAGTACAATAATATTTTCCCTAGAGATCCTTAGGATCCATGTTAAACTTTTGTATGTGACTATAACATGTTTCCATTTTAATGTCGTGTATATTTCCCATTGTATGCCATATATGGCATAAAATTGGCTTATGAAGGTAATTAAATAATGTATTTTCAATACTCTAATTATAGTTAGCGCTCATTGTTCATAATGCTGATAACTGCACAAAGGCTGAAGAGCGCTCCGTCTGCCTCTCTCTCCCTCGATACCCAGAACTTGGCCTGTGCTTTAATGCCTATGCTTGCAGAGCGACCTCCAACAACCGCGCGTCTTTGAAGTATTCCGCCCATCGACGTGGAGTGAGATCAATTACACAAGAACAACAGTGACAAAGAATAAACTGCTTTACGGCCCTTTCCCACGATCTGACCAAGCCTACTCAACAACAGCGAGACACGTCCGTCCCTCGCCACTGTATACAGATGGTGAAAATAAGAATTGTTGGGGATCATATGATTAAATTCAATATTGTTCTTTTTATATATATAAAAGTAGTGTGCAAAACAAACACGTGTGTAAGCGGCAAGAAATTGTAATTATTATTCATATAGGCTACATTAAAATAAATGTCAGGCCACTTTTTTATAATCAGTAAAACAATTTATAACCAAATAATGACTCTTCCTTATTTTCTTAAACTTTATACTTTGAAAGATCTGCGCCTTTGTGAAAGGGAGTGATTAATTTGTCTCTGGTATTCAGTTCATTCATAAAAAAAAGCCTGCAGACCCCCAAAGAAGGTGGACTAGAAAGGAATTTCACCGTTTTCTTCACTAGACCACTCCCCCGCAGACAGAGCGGCGTCAGGACCACAAGCGTATGAAACGAATACAATCAATAGCCACCACCACAAATTACTGCACACAAAGTATTAAACAGGGATCGATTACTTAAAAAGCATTTTTAATGCCCGGAGCTTTATTGAACACATATCAACATCTAACATTGCTGCATTGTAGCACCGGTGTAAACTTTTATTGCTTTCATTGAACGAGTTGCATACCTCTGTGCAGGCATTATACCATAGACAGGCAATTATTATGACTTTAGAATTATGTTAGTATATAATTTGATTGTCCAGAGACTAACTGCGGGGTAATCTTTTAACTCACGATTTACAAAAAGAGAACCGTGTTCTTATTGTGTGCTATATAGAAAGAGCAGCATACAGTTCAAAAGACATTCTTGGTTTGAAAGCACATTTCCTTTCTTGTATTGAGAGCCAGAAGTGCTTTAGGGCAAAATAGATAAAGAACTTGTCCTCTGCTGGCACAAAGATTTTAGGGCCAACCGCATGCAGCCCCCCTTGTCAAACGATGTAAAATTTAACCGTTTCACCCCCTTGCAGCCGCTGCATGTGTATGAGCAGCAGCATATAATTGGTGCATTTATCACAGACTATAAATTGGGACATAGGATACTTTGTCAAAACCAATAAATTGCTAACAAATTTACATTCATCCATTTTGTAAAAAAATATATATTTATGTGATATTTATTTATGAAGAAGATTCCTTACATTATTTCTTGAAAGATTCTCATTAGAGCATAAACACGTTTATATTTACCTCGAGGACCTCATGACAAAGTCTGACTAATTACAGGGACATTTATTGGCTATATTTTACTTCATAACCAAGGGCAGTGCGGTGTGTAAATTCATAATTGTTTTCTAAACATTTGGTTAAACACACTGGATAGCAGTTTGTGCCTATAGGGTAGGGGGCCAAATCCTTCAGGGAAAAGGCACGATGATGGAAGGACATCTGACTATTCCATCCATGTAAAGCAAAGGGTCAATGAGGCTCTCACAAACAAACATATACACACATACACACACACACACACACACACACACACACACACACACACACACACACACACACACGTTCACAGTGCCCATGATGTCTGCTTGCTTGGGGCCCAGGGTTCCACAGCTTGGGTCACACGTGTCAAAGGTGTCTATGGACACAACAGACCAAAGAGCATCCTCCTGATGTCTCCCTTGTCTCCCTCTGTCAAGAGTGAGAGTTCAGATGAAAGTGTGAAACCTTATGGAGCCATGCACAACAACACAGTCACAAATTCATTCATTCAAGTGCAGACAAAAAAGGCACACACACATAGATCCCAAAGAAGTTCTTTATAACACTAGCTGAATGAATCAAACACACAAACGCACACACATACACAAACACGCTCACACGCTCACACATACACAGACCGTCATTAACAGACCGTTGCACACATGCAGCCGTGCAAGGTGCATATGAGTCTCCCGTTAACAGGCTGGGGGTCCATAAATAGACCGGGGGGTCTCATATTCCTCACAGAGCTGGGAATAAGAGTGGAGATGATGGCTCTGCTCTGACTGGACAGGACTCCGTGGAGCTCACCGTGTCAGTCGTGTCAGGTGATGACTATGTGTCACCATGTCGTGGACCGGCCATCTGTAGAAGGGTATTCAGAGTAAGTATCCAGTTCAACAGAGCCTGCTCGCTAAGCAACTCCCGGGGAACTGTTAGCACAGAAGCACAAGCAGACTTCATGATGTTGCAAGGGGAAACATTGCCTGGCCATCTTGTCTTTTTTTCTGGCCAAGACGTCAAATACGTCCTTGTTCTAGTCCTTCGACGGTCACCGTTTCTGGTACAGGTGAAGGTGTGGTCGGATTAGGATCTTCCCCACCCATACAGAATGTGGATCAGATATTCTGCCCCTCTTAAACCTACTCAGCACTGTTGAGTCTGAGCACAGATGCAAAGCTGAAAGGGAGCCTTTGGACTTTTTGGAATCCTAAAAATAAGATGCAGGCTCAACATTCATGAGCTCAAGAGCATCTATTAGCCGTAAGTAAGACGCTAAGCTCGAGGATAACTTCAAGAAAAGCTACCCTTTCGCGTGTATAGAACTGGAATCAGTAGAACAGAATATAGGGCTCCGTATAGCCACAGGGCACTTGACTTGGGCACTTGACACAATGCCAATCAGTATGTCGACACAGGCAGAATCATGAGAAATATCCATAGTTTTTGGTCATACTCTCTGGGCAAAGAAGAATCGCAAGTAACAACTTAAACACTGCAGGGTGTGTTCCTCCTACTCATTGTTGACACGCTGCCCTTTCACCTTAGCCCGGTCTATCACTAAGAATGCATCTGCATTCATAAATTAGATACATGGATTTCACAATTAATTTATCCCGTTCCCCTTCATCACACACACACACACACACACACACACACACACACACACACACACACACACACACACACACACACACACACACACACACACAAGAGAGACACATCTCTA
>JAVQIZ010234773.1:0-39387 GCA_036023535.2 Galaxias brevipinnis | reverse complement strand
AAACATTATTATTATATAAATAACAGCCAGTTGCTTGGTTGTTAGCTCTGTTGCTTCACAGCATGAAGGTTCTGGATTCAATCCCCACCTGACCCAAGGGCCCTTCTGTATGGAGTTAGCGTGTTCTCCCCATGTTTGCGTGGGTTTCCTGCGGGTACTCCGCTTTCCTCCCACAGTCCAAAAACATGCAGGTTAATTGGTGACTCTAAATTGCCCCTAGGTGTGAATGTGAGTGTGAGTTGTTGTCTGTCCCTATGTGTCGGCCCTGTGATAGACTGGTGACCTGTCCAGGGTGTACTCCGCCTCTCGCCCGGCTTCGACTGAGATAGGCTCCAGGGTTCTATGCCTAGCATCAGAAATTACACTTCCTTTCTCAAAGGTCCTGTCAAATCCAGTCACATTGGCGGCTCTTCATAGACTTCTCTTGACTTACCCCTGCACATATTATACAAGTAGGCCTATTTAATAGTTTAATTTTTTGGAATTGAAAAGCAGACCAGAGGATCAACCAGATGTCCACGCTCCAACTAAACACTTTTTTTTTGTTTAACCCAGGGTTTATTGTTTGAGCTCAGTTTTAAACCAATGTGCAGAAAAACGTTGCAGAAAGACGCCTTGCTCTTTGCTGATTATACTCAAGTGCATAATAGTAGGAAGCAGTAGTAGGTCTCTTTTAACAATATGCCTCCAGAACAATAGACTGTTTCAAACGTAAAAAACACATCCCCAAAGATTTACACATTTAAAAAAAAGTAATTCACTCAAAAACTTCCTCATAATTCACACCAACTTCTATTTTATTGCTCCCAAAATTTCTGCACAATCTGAAAGTCAACAATTAAAAATACTAAAGTAGGCCTTTTTTAAAGTTTGTATCTATTGGAATATTATTGTCCTTTTGGCTATATATAAAAACAACACATTGAAACTAAATTACTTTGTTCTTCTTCTTGGACATAATAACTTTGCAAGATCATACATCATACAATAAGTTGCAAGATCATACATATTTAAGTTCTGGTTTCTTTGTAAATCTATTGATGAAGCGACATTAAAACCGCAATTCTTTTATTTAATTTTACACTGAAAGTCCAGAACAAAAAGTTAAATAATTATGACATTGTCTTTTACAGTGTATTATGCTACTTTTGATTCAAATGATCAAAAAAAGGAAGCGTTCTAATACAAAACTATGTGTCCTGCTTTGTGAACATGCCAACATCACACTTGCTTGTCAGAGGCTAGACCCGAAGACAACATGCAACAGAAAACACTCTCAAACATGCATGCTAGCCTGTCTACCTAGACAAGCAGGTCTGGTGTTTGTCCTGTTGGCAGTGTAGCATTAAGGGTATGTGTACATGATTACAGTAATAATAATGTACATCATAAAGAAGATGCCTACAGTACTGTATTCAACATATTGTAGTGCAATAGACCAGTGAACCCTGAGTCAAACTTCAGAGAAGACAGCAGGCAAATAGCAGAAATTCAGCAATACTTAATGTTTTTCACACCTGCGCAGTAATGCTGTTATTATATTTCTAACAACATAGAACAGTCAGATTTGTGTCACCCTATTCTCAACCAGAATGTCCCTGTCAGCGTAAAAACACAGCTGATAGAACTATGGTCTTGGGGGTCCTGGATCAGAGGCTGGTCTGTGGAGTCCCATGTTAAGGATGGGATCTGAGGATAAGGGAGTTGTTTCAACTGGAAAAAGGACTGAATTAGAATGTTGTTGTGCTATTATGGTCTGTTGCTGTGTGTGTCCTTGCACAGATTGGGTTGTAAGACTGTCCTCGTTAACAGGGGAGTCCAAGTGGACTAAGCCTGTCAGACAGTCTTTGGGTTCCTGCCGCATCATCTCCAAGCTGAGTTCTGTGCCCTGAGGAAGATACACAGATAAGTAGAACAAGACAGTTTTTTCCTGTTAGCAAGATGGCAATATTAGTTTTTTCCACAACATTGTGTAAAGAAATACTTAAAGTTTTGTGTACATGTCGTAGTTTTAGCTTCCTTAAACAAAAGCCTTTATGAAATTACAATGTTATGGTATATTCTCTCACTGTTAAACTATGCGAGTGAAACAAACCAGTGTAGTAGCATGGTTGAAGTAATTGCTGGGAGTAAGAGCAGCGATGGGCTGGACCCTGACAGCGGGCCTCGGGTAGTCTGGACTGGCAGTCACAGTGCTGTAGGCCGGAGGTCCCAGTGTGGACTGCCTCTGCAAAAGCTGCAGGATGGTCTGAATATCTGACGTCATCTGGGACTCCAGTCTAACAGCACATATTGAGAAATGAAACATGGTTCCCACTGAGCCAACCCAGGACTGTAACAGCCTAACGGACTCACCATGGTTTTTGTTGGTATTATGAAGTGAGTTGCCTTAAACACTAGGTGGAGCTTGTGGTCCTCTGCAGTAGACGACCATTGGTATCACTGTATGGTAAAGGCCTCAGACTAAGCACACACTCTGTCAGTTGGTCTGATGTTTTAACGGGACAATGCTGATGTCCTTGCAAGAGGTGATACTGAATATGTACAGTATGGGTGTAGATTATATTTGTTAAAAAATCTGTTCTCACAATTTTTGTCCAGCTTTCTATATTGAGAACATTTGGAAAGTATACTTTCATATGTTATGAAAAACTGCTTTAATTCTAGATAACCATCATATGTAATTTTTTTGAGGTAGCTAACAAATTTTTATCCTGACTTATTGTATTACCTCTAATATTGTTTATTTTTGAGGCATTACAAATATTGCCACTTCTAATAACAACAGTACATTTATTGACAGCATTATATTCGGTTGCACACAAAGTATGGTCTTTGGAATGAGGGGGCAGGTATAGCACCTTAACTATTATGCATTATATTCCTTGATTGGCCAGTAAACAATACTTTTCAAATTAATCCCAAATCTCAGAGAGATGGTGTTGGGCCCATTCATGGAGGCTCCTGATGGATGAGTAAAAGCAAATTCAGCAAGAACCAATTGCATCCACCGTGCCTCATTTGAGATTGAAAAATTGCAGAGATGCAGGAGCCCTCCGGCATTTTCTGGTATTCTCTGTGACAATTGCGGCTAAAAATACCACCTGCTATTCCTCCGTCTTCCTGCCTGCCTGTCTGCCTGTCATTTCTCTGTTTGCGCTGGTAGCCCTCTGGCTGCAGGTGTGTTGATATCATGGCAGTTACAGTGTTTGACTGCCTTTGGATATAATGAGGATTGGAATGTATAATGCATTGCGCACTCCTAACTAGATCATCTCTATGCTGACGTGTGTGTGTTTGTGTGAGTGTGTGTGCTCCGTTACAATCTTCCTATTGTTAGTGCTTCTGACCTGTGTACTGTATGTCATTTATTCAGGACTCGAACATAAGGCACATGACACATATTTGGTAAAGCAGATTTACAATCCCACGGTATTTTACTTATAACCATCATCGTGTAACTGGATGTGCCGAGTCAATTTAGAAGTCACAAGATTTTAGATGTTTTATCTTGTTTTATCAGTATATGAAGAGCTTAAGTAGAATTCTCAGAATTACCCATAATATATTGCACGATCAATGGATTATGTTTCAATAGTCTGGTGCAGTGTTCTGTTGAATAATAATGCACCTAGTCATGCAATGAATGAACTGGTGAGGGTTCATGTTGAGGTATCACGAAAAACAGTCCATGATGTCATTCAGTATGGACATAATCAATACTTCAACAGTCTCTCGATCAATTCTATAATGGAAACTCAACCTGTTCAAGTGCTCTTGAAGCTGATCCAAGCGCTGTTCAACCTCTCCATAGGTGATTTCACTCTCTGAGTCGTCGCCGTCATCCACGCCCAGATCTGGCATTGCTGCTGACTCATCTAGGTAGTCTGAGGGCTTTTTTACACTGGTCCCTTTCTCACTACACACATCTGGTGAGAAAAGCAAACATGCACACTTTACAACCTACATGTTGGTCACAACACGGTAATCACAAAATAGTCAGAGCGCTGAAATATAATACTATTTATCTTTACGCGAAAGCCGTGTCAACCTTTTGTTTGTAATTTATTAGCCCAGTGGTGCAGGAGAATTGTTAACACAATTTTTTTTATTTTCCTGCAGCTGACAATACACCCATTCCTGTAGTAATCTCTGTTTGACACCTGCTAGTAGACAACTGGCTGACCATTGATTGTGGTTGATGGTAATGGACTGTTATGTTTTCAAACGGTCATTGTAGCTTAGTCATGTGTTTGATTGTATTATCTGGGCTTGCAGCTTAGAGCAGGCTCTGTTTCATTCAGATTGGGTTCTGAATGATTCGCCTGACAGTCGTAAGGCTTTCCTCACCCGATCTATTGTGAACAATACTCAATACATTAAACATCACATCCTCTTGAAGTCTTGAAATATGTACCACACATTAAATGTAGATATCGTTTGGCTCAGCCTTAATCTCTAAATGTAGTGTTGACTTGCTGTGTATTGACCAGTGTGTCACGATTTATACCACAGGGCTGTGATTGGTTGTGTAAAGTGCAAATCAGTTGTTCTATATATCAGAGCATTAGTGGTAGAGTAATAGGTTCCTGTGATAAGCGATAACTAGGACATACATTTGGACAATACGTTTCCAATGCTAAAGCGATGCAGCAGATTTCCATAAAGCCTCTGACAAAAGACTGACTCTGAATAAGCCTTTGAAAGACCTGTGTCCACTGAGACTCTCCGTAATGCATGTGTCATAGAACCTGAGGTCACAGCCATACACAGCTTTCTACAGTTATGTGTACTAGATGGCATTTGATTGATATGTTTTTTTTGCTCTGAATCCACAGGTTATTTTTGTCTTAATCCCTGCCTTGAACAAACTTGTAAAGTATTATTTCAGATATTGAATTGTATTGTAATCTACTATTATATTAGTTTAGCTATTGCATTGTTTTGTACTTTAATATGCTATTAGTATAGCTACGATTGACAATTCACTGTGGTCAATCCAGATGTGTTTTTTCCCTGCGAGTGAGATCACTATGGAACTGGAGTAACTGGATGATTTTTTACTATGATCTTCTTAAAAAAGAATGTATGTAATACTAGTATTTCTCATTTATCCACTGCTTACAGGCCATCTCAAAAATGCCTGGCCTACAAGGGCCAAATCGATTAACGATATGATGATCAACTGTCCAGACAATTAAGAAGGATTACCTAGGTGCTGTTTTTATCCAACTCAGATTAAACTCAGTTTTTGTCCAAATTCCAACAATAATTTGAGATCTGAGGCAATATCAATAACTAAAGATAGGACCCACAATAAACCCCACCAGAAAAAGATACCTTCAAGGCAGAAGCTTCTGTGAGTGTTCTCAGATGTCTGTATGAGTCCAGCAGGATCTGACTCCAGACCCAGCGTTTGGGCCTCCACTGAACACAATGACCTCAGTTCCTCCTTTCCTGGGGGTTTTAGGTCCTCAGAACCTCTCTTTAGGCACGAGTAGGACTCTCTTTCCCTTACAGAGTCCTTATCCATATCTGTGTTGCTCTCCCCTATGGCATGGCAATGAACAGGAGTTAGAGAGAACCCATTGTAATGGCTCCAAAGGAAATTGGAATAATCTGAGAGAGACACTCAGAGAGGACTTACAAGGTGCAATTTGGTATACACTTCCTAAATGGAAATGAGAGAGGATGTGCTTGTCCAGATGCCTTTCAGGTTCTACTCACCTTTAGACAGGTGTGGTGTAAAGGAGATCCGTCTCTTGCACTTTGTGTCTTCTCCATCCGAATCACTGGCGTGAGAATAGGTCGGCTGTAGAATACACTTAACATTCAGTATTTGATTTCATAAAGTCAAAGCTGGTTTATAGTAAACCCGTTTAACGTCCCAATGGCTTATGCTATATTTATACCACTGTAAATCTGACATGCCTTGGTGTTCTCATCTCTGAGGTTGAAAGTCAGCTCCAGGTTGGTAAGGAAGAAGTCGGCAAACTCTGGGTACATGTCCAGTACCTCCAACAACTCCTCTCTCTGGATGGTGTGTAGGTCACAGTAACTCAGGGCTCGCACATCAGCATTAGACTTTCCCGGCTTGGCGTATAAATGGATCATCTCTCCAAAGATGTCATTCTTGCCTGAAAAAGAGACATATACTGAATCCGGTTCCTCGTAAGGCTGACTTAATTGTACAACTATCAGTTAATCCGTAATGACTACAATAGGCTTAAAAGACAGTTTAATTTATAAAGTGTCAGAATAACACCTAGATTGCGAAAAGGTTGCTGCTGATAATAATGGCATAATTAGAGGAATGCAGATGTTCTAAACTTACTGTATAAATCTTATATTCTTAATTATAATACAAGATAATAAATACTAGCAGAAGGAATGATTTGTATAACAGAAGTTTAGGACAGTGTTTAATGAATTTTGTGTTTATTGTATTATCAAAACAATGAAATAATGTAGTTCAGTACACGCTCATTTTGGTTTTGTTACCACTAGAAATTATTGTAATTTGTCTTAAAAACGTTCCCAAAGGGACCAAGGTCTTGTTCACAATGGAGCCCTGCACGCAAAGAACGACTGTAAAAGGTAAAAAAAATACAGACGAATGTATTGGAATAACACATATCTTAGTTCATAGGTCAAAAACAAGAAATAGTAGACATGCTTAAAACTAAACCTAAAAATGTGTGCTTTAATATACAGTTCTTTAGCTAGCGGTATTGTTTATAAAGTTGTTGGTCATATATTACCTCACCCTAAACTGTATCAAATGTCACGTTATCCCAAAACGGGATAACATATATATTTTAGAATTATGGCATATACCCCTTGCATTGCATGTAAGGTTCTGCCAACAACTCTCAATTAAGGTGTGTAAGCAGCCAATGACCTGGATATAAAATAATTGAGCAATTAGCATAATTTAGCAAGTGTGTAAGAAAACTACACTATAAAATATAATCATAACAATTTCTACAATTTCTCGTTTTGTTGAAAAACATTTTAGGGTACTAGGCAACACAGATATTTAAACCCCAGGCTTTTATCGATGTTATACTGAGACCTGGGAGCAGTGTTTTGCGTGAAAGGGATTATATATCCTGTCAGTCAGTCTGTAGCTGTTTCAGTAATGACCCATGGGAAGTTGTATTAGTAGTAGTAGACCTAGTTGTAGTAATTCACAACTCAACAAGGGCTGGTCACATCCCTGAAGCAAGACATAACTACACAAAGAGGAACAGTGGGTAGTGGTGGCCTAGTGGGTAGGACTGCTACCTGGTGACCTAAAGGTCATGAGTTTCAATCCCACCTGGGAACACCACCATTTAACCCTAACTTGCTCAAGGGCGACTGTCCCTGTAATCTCATTGTATATCGCCTCCGATAAAGGACGTTAAAATAAATTATGTTAATGAACAGTAGGTCCCATCAGAGCTTCATTCAGACTTTGTCATTTCCAAGCATAAACATCGATATGAAAACCTGAATAATCGGTTAAAATATAAGATCTGTGCTGCACGAACAGTACTACAGCAGTAATGGCTTATTTATGATACTGCAGTTTGCATAGCTTGGCAGACCCTATTATGTCAGCACTGGCTTAACACAACATTAATTTTAATAAAAAAAAGATCCAGTTTAAGTCCAGCGTGGCCCATAACACCTGTTTGTGGATTACAGGTGGGTTATCTTCTGTTTATGCATTATCTTCTGCTTAGGTTTTCACTGTTATTGTGCTGCCTATAATTACTAAGGTCAAAAGAACATTAACATACATTAGTGTTGAAAGCAGATTTATCAAAGGACTATTCTTATAATGTACTGCCTGTACTCTTTATTCTTTGCTTTTAAAGCTTTACCTTTCTCCCTCTGTGTCTTCCATCTCAAGGCTAATAAAAGTGTTAGAGCAGTGCTGTGACAGGCATTCTACGGTGCTCTTTGAAGTTGCCAAACAGTCTTGAACCTTGCCACTTAATAGAAATGTCAGTGAGTCTATCCTGTCTCATAAACAGTCATTATGCCTACACAAGAGAGGACTTCCATTAGAGTAGGTGGAACAATGTGTCCATTCCTCTCATGATGTGTGAAACAGAAATTAGACCTGGTTTAAAACACATTTGATAGTCACACTTTGAAGGATGTACCTGCAACATGTAACTGTTATTTTCTGACTGTACAAACTATCATTCGAGTTCTATTACACATTTGAGAAGCAAAGCGATGTTATTTTCTTTTTTGCCATTGGAATGCACGCTGTTTTGAACTCTCTCTGCTGACAGTCATCTATGCAAATTAGCAAATGTTAGGTAACCCTATACATGGACTATCTCAAAGTAATGTAAATCAATAATTCAAATTAGTCTATCCAAATAATCTGAAAAATGATAATTTAATTAAATGTTCAACCAAGTATATAAGGGAAAACGGTTGAAATATTAATATCACATCAGTGTGAGTTCTCCTGAAACCATTGCTATAAAAATGCATGACTAAGAAAGCACTGTTGTTTTCAAGCCTCCTTGGTTTTTCATTGCTGCACTGACAAAAAATATTTTCCTACTCATGCTTATATAAGGGTTGTCACATAAACACATAACAAAATACGTGACCTATTAACGTAACATAGTGTCATACGGTCCGCAATACCGCCCTGCGGAGTGTACCAAATCTATGTTGTAACAGATCATGTTCCATTTTTCTCTCGGCCTGGTCTCAAATGATGCTCACCCAGAATGGCTACGACCACGTCATCCTTGAGGATCTCGATGGAACCACGGGACAGGAAGTAAAGGGCTGTGAGGACGTCCCCGGAGTGGACCAAGGTGTCTCCAGGAGGGGCATGGGTGGTCTGGAAGCGCATGGCCAGGGCCCTCAGGCAGCCCTTTGTGGCCCCATGGAAAGCTTTGCAGTCCTCCAGCAGATTCTTGTTGAGATGGAGGCAGATGTCTGCCTGGAGACACTCGGGGAATCCTTTCAGTACCTATCATGTGAAGAATGTTTGTTATTAAGCTACAAATACAAGTAAGGAGCCAACGGTTTCATTTTCTCATGTACTATTTACCCCATTCCTCTTGTCACAGCCTGAAAGAAGTTATTATTGTTTAAAATACCACTTACCTCAACCACAAGTAATATACAGAAACAGAAACACATGGTAACTAGTGTAAGTTTATTTTAAGCAGTGGAGTCTTGCGGCGCAGAATATGCTGTCAAGAAATTGGTTGGTGTGTCATTCAGTCACACAGTTTGTCGTAAACACTTTGGCGCGCTATGAACACCATTCAACTGCGGCTCAGTGTCTCTGTTGCAAGTGCAAGTCAGCTGACTTCTGAATTGAGCTCTATAATTTAGGTTACTATGCTTCATCGGTGAGCGGCCCATGTTTGGCTATATCAATATTTCTGTTGAATATTATTTAATCTTTTGGTTTGAATAAATCTGTGAAAATATATATTTTTTTACTAAAACATCTTGCCAAATGTGCAGTGTGAATGTACTGTCTCCTATTTACACATTAGCGCGTTGTGGAACCATTTAGGGCAGGGTTTTGAAATGACCAAATGAAGACAGAGATACCACAGATGTCAGCTTGTGAAACCCTGTGCATGCAACGCAAGACATGCATGACCCTTGAGCTTCAAGCACTCTGTTAATGAGAATAGGGCTTGCGGGTTCTATTTCAGATCCCTCCTGGCACCAAGAGAGGGAGAAGACGGCATGAAAACAAACGTTTCACTTCATCCCCAAATACACAGACATTCACACATGCAAACACACAAACACATGCAATGCATCGATTGATCTTTTATGTGAACATTAAAAAGTATAATAACGGCAGTGTATCTGGACCAATTCTGTTGTGGAGTAGGTTGATATTGATGATATAAATTGTAAGGATGATTTATGTAACTTGAAGTGGATGCAATTAGGAGTTCAGCATTAATTCAATTAACTGTTTTAGCAATTCCTTCATGAGCAAAAAACAATTATAAATTTTTTTCTAAATCCTGTAATATATGAACATGACACATTACTGTTACCTCCTGGTCTTACCAGTGTTGTGATCCAATTGAAAAGCATTTAAAAAAAGAGAAAAGTTGTATGAGCTTTTTTACACAAAATGAATATGCATAACTTATATGCACATACAGTATCTGTTTCAGACACCTCAGAATGACCGATTTAGTTCAGCCTGAGTGTTAATTCTCCCCCGACAGCTTACCGTGTTCATGTCGATTCCGTTTGTGTAGGTCCAGGAGTGTTGGAAGTACTCCTCCAGCCTCTGCCTCAGTGGATTAGGGATCTGGTGGAAACGGATGAACTCCTTCACTCGCAGCATCTGGGTGTGGTAGCGGGCCGTTCCAGAGTACAACCGCTGGATAATGGCTGACACGTTCCCAAAGATGCTGGCGTACATGAGGGCTGTGGTGCAGACATTTACAGAGTAAAGAAAAGCTTAGGAAGTTGTCATTTGTCTGCGATTCTTAGTTTATCAATGTTTGACAAGATCTTATCGGTGTTTGTAGGGACGTAAATGTGTTTGTTTGTAGAACCCATATTGACCTAACAGCTATAACTAACACACTTACAGCCAATCAACATGACACAGATGGAGAAGATCTTCTCAGAGTTGGTGTTTGGGGAGACGTTTCCAAAGCCTACACTAGTCAGGCTGCTAAATGTGAAGTAAAGTGCTGTGACGTATTTGTCCTTGATGGAAGGCCCAGAACTCGGATCACTGTAGTTGTACTTCTTCCCAATAGACACACCCAGATTGTCTAGCCAGCCAATCTTGTGCTCGAGGTAGGGTTTCTCTACGTTGCCAATGGCATACCATATGCAGGCCAGCCAATGGGCTATAAGGGCAAAGATGCACATGAGCAGCATGAGAACTGCAGCTCCATACTCTGAGTAGCGATCCAGCTTCCGTGCCACACGCACCAGCCTCAGTAGACGAGCCGTCTTTAGCAGACCAATGAGAGTGGTCGTCTAAAAGAAATAGCAAAAATATAAATAAATGTGTTACTTTGAGCTTTGCATTCAGTGAAGAATGGTGTAAACCTTTTTTTTTTTTTTTGCAGTGCCTTATTTTATGTTAACATTCATGCTTTCTCCCTTCAAAATTGGTTTTGTCTCTTCACATTAAAGTGAATAGAAAAAGATACAGTTTGGCAACATACATACACATGCATATATTCCTTTAGGGTTCATTAAGCTTTAAATAATCGGCAACAGTAAAGTGTCTCTTCATAGCTGTGTACAGTAATCAGTCTCATTCAAAAACACTATCTTGGCGTCCGTCCATGGCCTTTTGGTGCTGAATTAACAACATACTGAGGAAACAAGCAGCCTGCAGATAAATCCTCTTTTATTGAAATCTTTGCTGGAGGTAACAGCAAATGTTCCCTGGGAGTTGCTCTGTTTCATCAAGAACATCCCTGGAAACACTTAGGGCTGCCCCCTTGAGTGAGACAATTTGTTTACCTGACAATTATAAGATAACCCTTAAAGTGAGGTTGGTGACTGTTTTTGTGTGTGTGTTCATACAATGGATAGAACACACTGTGATTCTAACGTATGGTGAACATTCAGTGTAGCTGAAAGATTCAATATATGATGAGGCCTGCTCCTATGAATTTATGTGCAATATGACAATTATGTAATTGAATAGATTTTTATTTCTGACCGATTATGTTTTTATTTATCCCTTATTTAAAAAATATGTCCAATTGAAACAAAGATAATCGTTCATATCCCAACATCGTTTTTGTGCTATTTATTGTTATCTTACAGTCTGTCATTCTAGCTTTTACGGAGGAATGAAGGGTGTAACCTCTCATTTAAGTAGAAACGCATTCCCACAGACTTCATGGGAAACCTAATTTCCATCCCCTTTCAAAGCTGATAATACACCCCATTATTATTATTATTATTATTATTATTATTAAACATTTAAGCCACATAATAACATAGTACTTTCATAATGTAAAATAAAAAAAACAAAACAAGGTAAAGCTAGGTTAATTATCTTCACAGTATGAACATTTAGGACAAGTTTTCCGAAACAGCTTGACTTTGATTAAACTATCCTTCATTTAATTAACATGTTTCCAGAATCCTTCAAACAGCAAAGCTTAGTCAGTTTATAGTCCCCATACAAATCAAATGAGTCCTGAAAATACCGTCTGCAGATATCGCCCATGTGTTCCTCAAAACAAGGTACAGTAGCCACAATCTATCCGGTCAAACAGAGATACTATAAATCTTACCAAACGGCTTTTACAGTATTGTCAATTACAGTGCAGTGATAAAGTGACTGGTGTATGTATTGAGCTGTGGTGGAGCATTCTACCTCATTGTTTTATATCGGGACCTGCGGTTTGTTCCCCTCATTACGACAGTATACATTGGAGGGTAAAGATGCTTTTTGAGCACCCATTAGTAACAGATTAACTATATAATGACAATAATAAGGTTCAGGAGATGCAAACCTCTTTCATAGTAATTCATATAATTAATATGACTTGATAAACAAAGCATTTTGTTTGTGAAAAATAAATTACGTCACCATGTTTCCTCCTAGACTTGTTGTCAGCCATCTCTCTGGGCAGTAGAAAAGATGAACATGATCTATAATCAGGAGCTTTTACGGTTTAAAGGTGTGCCAACAGAGTGCGATAAAGCACTGAAGTGGCTGCAGAGCCTGAAGGGACACGTGCTCCCAAACAAACAAGCCAGCAAGGCTGGCAGCCAGCTTGCACATGGCCATCCCACATCTGCATATAAGCTGAGCACACATCCCTGCTGGCTCACTACTCATATAAATGCATCATTGATTGCCATTTGGTAAGCCATTAATCCACGTAAATGGATTCTAGAATGACGGCCATTCAGAAAAAAAAGGAAACATAACAACAATTTAATACAGTAATCCGTTCAGAGCTGAGACAGAAAGATTCACGCTGTAAGTAGTTGCCCAGGTCCAAAAGTCTGGGCTTAGTAAAGGGAAAAGAGTGGAACGAAGGCCAGAGTGATATGCAGTAAAAGCTCCATGAGAGAGGGGAAAAAGAACAGGAAAAAGACATTAGAGATGACTTACCTCGTCCGATCCTGACCCAAAGATAAGTAGATCAAAGGGAATGGCTGCCACCATGTCTATAAGGAACCAGCCTTTGAAATAGTGGATGGCTATTTTGGCCGGATGGCTGACCACCTCCTCATTCAAGTTGACATAGGTGGTTCGGAAGTTTATGAGGATGTCAACAATAAACATGGTGTCCACCATCATATCCACGACATTGAGGGGATTGCAGGAGTATCCACATTCACGCCTCTTCTGCTCTTCGCGGTCGTTGAGTAGGAATGCAGCTGAGTAGGGCGTGAGGATCGCTGTGTAGATGACCAGCAGCAGGATCAGCCAGTCCCACACGGCTTTGAATGGGCTGTAGTGCAGAATGGTGAACTTGTCAATACGGGGCGTCTGAAGCTTGTACTCAGGAAGAACGTCTGCTCCTAATGACAGCACCTGGAGGGCCGAGAAGAAAAGAAAATATCAGTTGGTAACATGACCAATGATATTTAAGCAGTCCCTGAACCACTAAGGCTTTTAAAGAATTACAATTGAAAGTTAACTTCATCTCCCCGATCTCTCAGAATGATTGATTTTGAAAATGTTGGTTTTCTATGGTAAATGGAAAGATGTGTCAATCAATTTTACACATGACAGTTGTGTTACTTGTGTAGCATGTAGTATGTAGTATGACAGTTTGTTCAGCTCTGTTTCTGGTTGTTGCCAGTGGCTCTCCAGGTGAAGTATAGTACCCAGCTCCAGGGCTGACAGCAGCTGGGTATTTAGCAAACTTGAGAGTAAGTGATCTGCAGTCAAACTCCATTAGAACAAAGCTCTTCCTCCAGCCTGAGGGACAGGACGATTGTCTGGTCGGGCCATGGAATAATACGATCGCCTCTGATTGCTCCATGGCCCAAGTCTAATACTTTGTATAATTGTCCTAGAAGATTAACCTTCCTGTTTATTGAAGCATCATTGTGGAAAAATCATTTAATGTAAATTGACACACACTTAGGCTTTGTGATCAATGATGACCATTTCTTTAGAATCAATATTGCCATTCAGACATCTGTGTCTTCCATGGAGTCCAGAAATGCCATACTTTAACTTTTATAGCATACTAAGCTTTGACAGTCTGCAGAGCAGAGTTCCCTGTGCTACATGGTGCAGTAGGGATGATGAGTGGGGAGGTCTTTGCGATATGTTGCTTCAGCAATTTTATCTGCACTCACTGTCTAGATAAATTATGGATTTCACCATGCTGCTGGTCAGACCTGTATATAATGTTGCAACGTCTCAATCCAAACAACAGTCTTGCCACTGGGGAGATTGCCACTGGGAAGGTTAAACATTAATTATGAGGATGCTGGTAATTCTGTGTTTTTGCATTAGATTTTGATGAAATTATAGTTCACATTTTCAAAAGGGCAATTTTATAAATCAGTTTTATGGTTTGTTTTTGTTTACACACTGCATAATGAAGAAGTGCAATCTCTATGACGTTTAGCTCTAAACTTGTTTGAATTAGCACTTACAGTTCAAATAATTCAGTCTAACATGAAGTTTAATCGTGACTCACTGACTCTTGTATAATTTGAAGGAAGACTGAACTGTCAAATGCAACCATTAGTGAATTATTTAAAACTGGAATGTTGACTAGAGGACAATAAATCAGTTATTTTGTTACCTGAGTGACCTTCTCTGTGACATTGTGAGTTCTGTCTTTGACTTTTGGCGCAATGACGGCTGTCTCTGATGTCGGAGGAGAGTGGGTCTTCTTGTCATTGTTGCCTTCAGTGAAGTTGAGGGCAATCAGAGGGATCTTGTTGATGGTGCTGTACTTGTTGATGTGTGAGTCTGAGGTAGAGCCTAGCAAACTGGACTTCAGGTGATTGAATGGACCTGCATGTGGAGTGGAAGGAAAATTAACATACATGTATGGTCATTTTAAAATTAGAAAGGTAAATGTCTGATTTCGGTTTAGTGTTGATTTAAAGTGTCTGCTTCTGCAGTAGGCAGCCTCTAAGAGCACTTGGAGAGGTTCCATTCTGCTTTTGCTCCATGTGTATGGGCATAGTATGATTATTGTTGATCGCATACATTTTCTGTGATTTGTACATGATTTTGTAATCACGAAGTGTACATAGCAGATTCCCTATTGCCAAGAGATACTGTTTTAAATGCTGTCAGTAAATATTAAATCAATGTTATAAATGGGTGGAGCCATTGTCAAAATGAAACAAAATAATGCCATACCAATGTTATTGTTTCACTCCATGAGATATTGAAACAGCAAGGGAGAACAACCTTATTTGGTTGCCCTTTGTTCAATTAGGATCTATAGGTACACTCAATGGTATCCATGCAGGTTCAAGTAGGAAAAGCAATGCTTTAAACAAACAGTCGATGCAGGCGGTAAGTTTTCATTCAGGGATATCCATTCATCAAATGACTGACATGACAGGGCGTCACCACACTGGGCTTGGTTTGAAATCATAACATTATTACAAAGTGCAGGAGGTCTACTCAAAATACTGCGCCAGAGCTGTAATGAGGACAATCATCATTATGTGTGCTCATTGCCTTGCTTGAAATACATGCTTCAAAGCAGTGCTGAGCACTGAAAGCATGACTGTAGAACATAGTGTTACCTCTGATATGGCGACCATTGTCTAAAAGCAGCGTAATAGTGGCGAGAGGAGGAGAGAAGGGAATAACAATATGGTGGATGTAAGTGCAGCTATTTGTATATTTAATAAATATGTAAATATTAAATAAATGTCTATAATCAACCTGCAATTTTATACAGAAAATGTTCCAGAAAAGGACACATAGGACAAAGGAGATGAAAGCTCACAGGCTATATTGGACAGGAATATTATTCTAGAGATTTTACAAACAATCATATACGTATACAATATATTTAGCACATTCACTAAGTGCATTTAGTACCTTCACTTGCATGGCGGTCCCTGAACACGCCTTTGGAGTTACAGCTGAAGCCCTTGATGTCGTGGACAGAGGAGGCTCGTCTCATGCTGCTGATGCTGCCCCTAGGGAAGGTGTTTGACAGGCAGGAGGAGGACTGCTGTTGCTCCGACTGGTACAGCTTCTCCCAGGGGTGCCTGGGGGAAGAGTGGTCCAGGGGCTCTGGCCCCACGCTGGCCTGAGACGAGTGTTGGCTCGAGCTGATTAGGGCATGCGTGTCATTGGCATCCGTGGGACTGCAGCTTTCCTTGGTGGGCGAGGGAAAGTTCCTGAGGGGCACAGTGTCTTCGTCCTCTTTGGGCGAGTCCACCATGACAGCGTCCGGGTCCTCCTGGGGTAGAGATTGTTTGCTGGTGCCCATGAGACTCAAGGCAGCCTGGCGAAATCGGAAGAATCGGCTCTGTCCTGAACAATACAACGTAATGCATGTAAAGGTATTACAAATATGAGGACGAATATTTATGTTCACAAATTTACAAGACCAATTCGAAATATGTGTCTTCCTTTTTTTAACAATACACACTCAGAATTCAATTTACGGTCATATGTGGGGTTTCTTTAAAAATAATAATAATAAGTGCCAAATGTAAAACAAAAAGATCTACATCCATCGCTGAGTGGAAATTTGACACTTGAGTCATGCTTATTCAGGATGAATTCTTATTGCAATTCCATTAGTGAAAAAGCACACTTTCATCCCACTGATACTATCACATTCTATTATTGGCTTTCCTCATATGGCATTGGTTCATGATCAAATAGAGAGAGCAGGGGAGTTTACATTTAATCCCATACTCTTCGTACGAGAGTGAATGACCTTTCCTCCAGCAATAACCTCTATATTATGTTTAGCAATTTTTAATTAAAGTTTGATAGTAAACAGCTTTTTTTCATCCTGAACCCTTAAATAAGACTGAAAGAGAAATCAAGCACTTCTTTCTAGTTCCTTCCTGTGTACACACTGATGAATTTCACTTTGTAATGCAGTAAGTTTAACTCCATCAATGCCATACATTTCAATTTGAGTGTGAAGCTTAAGGGCAAACAGTCCCATGTCCAGAACCAACATATATGTGCCTATGCCTTGGAAAGGGAGTGGTAGTTTGTCTCATTAACAATAGAGGAAGGGTGAAAGTGAGCCATGAATATGAGGCAGCCATCCTTCAGCACCCTCCTTCAATCATGCCATACAGTCTGTTTCCTTTCCACTGCTACATATGCTATTGTTAAAAGCTCCAGCTAATAATACAACCCTGAGAGTCAACAACGCTCCTGGGCAGGTTGGGAATGATATACCCTGGGCTGGCTGAGGGTCAATGGAATACCCCCTGGATGACACTATAGTAAAGCTCACTATACTGTAGACAAAGACATGAAGCAGTGAGGGAGAAATGCACTTTATTCTCACTCTCTCCCAACTGAAAGGATTCAACTGTGAGACTTATATTATATACATTATCAAATATTTTTTAATGAAGTGAAATGCTTGCCCATAATAGATATAATGCCAGATATAATGACATCCAATTGTTATACTCTTTGTCTGCAAATGTCACCAGACTCTCATTAGAAGAAGCAACTCGCCATTAAGCTGTAGTTTGAGCTGAAGAAATTAATTAAATTGACTGTTTTGTGATGTCCGAATTTAGTCTATGGTCTACGGCTAATCAATGTATTTTGTCTAGACGAGTATCTTTTCCCTCAATGCACCACTTATTCTATTCTGTCTAGTTGGTAGCCCGACTAGTGTATTTTGCTCACATATTAGATGCATCTCCCTTGGCGAGTTAAACCATCATGCTTTTCTTGGGTCACTGGTCATAAACATTAATTTTCCATCTCATGCAGCGGCTATTAATCGGTTACAATAAAATGGTTCAAAGAGAGAAGCACACAGAGGGAGCCTCTTAGTTTACAGACAGCGAATCCAGCTGACAATAGTGAATTACCAGTAAATTACTGTTTTGTACAGCACATCAATATGATATACACATATTTCTCCATAAATAAACTTACTCGGAGGATGCACCCATGAGCAACACAATACATCTTTCAGAAGCCTAGTAATTTGTTGCTGTTCCATTTTTTGGGGCCTCTGCCATGTTCAAATTGCTGAGCACTGTGTTCTGTTCTGTGTGCCGGTTCTCGTTCGGGGAAAGAGGGATTAATTTCCCCTCAGCTTGCTCCATTGTGCCAGTTGCTATGATACCTGTAGGCTCATAACCTTCTTTCGGCCTCGGATAATAATTAGTCCCTAATATCACATTGAAAGTGAACCACATTTTCTAGGAGGTCTGTGTGAGTGGCCTATACGTGTAGGTTTTCCTCATTCCTCATATGTAAAGCAAATTGATAAGGTCATGCAACAAGTGTTATGCGCGCATCATGTGACTAGGAATATTCTCATCTGTCACTTCACGTTTATCTGCCTCATGGTCCACAAGCTGTGGCTCCCTTCACTGGAGAGACCTCCACAATGGAGGACAGTCAGCTCTGGTTAGTGGTGTTAGCACTGCAAAAATAAATGCACACAATCTGATAAGCATACTAACCAACACAGTCAACCACAGCCTCACAAACACTCACACACACAAACACGCTCAGTACACAAACACAGGCTAATGCACATCATAAACATCATGATGAACACGCAGAAATACACATGCATCCCCAGTGCCTTGGGTGCAGTAGAAGATTTCAAGCTGAGCATAGAGTGAGTGGAGCAGCTCAGCACCTCCAATCAGGGATGAGCAGGGATGTCTCATTGACATTTACACCTCCTGACACACAGCAGTACCAAGGACTAACATGGAAACATGGGCCACAATCTAAATACCACGTCTCTAATATTTTCAGAGAGAATTTAACTCAGACGAAGCAGATGAAACACAGGTACATTTTACATATTTTTACATGTAATCTCTATATTTTTTTGCGTTTGCACTGGTTTTGCTGTACTGTTGTCCATAGTGGAAATAATATGCACACTGTGAATATCCATTAGTGTAGTTGTCCGTTCAGTTGAGCCCAACAATTGACTGTATCCAAAATGTTTGGTTACTTCTTTAGAGAGAAAAGGAAGTCCAGGCTACAGTGACGGCGTGTAACAGTGCCTGAACTTGCTGATGAATCTCTCAGACTTGCCTAATTGGCCTCTACCAGATGTTTATAAAGATGTGCATGACTAAACTTAATTAGTGGCATCCACTTATGTAATTGGTCTCTTATTAAAAAGGAGGTCGTCTTCCATGACCATGATGTGCTACTCTAAGCACCGACCTCGGAATATAGGCCAACTTCAAGGTGCTCTGTTTTGTGCAGAAATATAAAATACACACAACAGTCACTATGATACAATAAGTAAATTCATTAGGGGAGAAAAAGAAGACCGCAATCTGTTTCCTCTCAGTCAGTCTTTCAATGATGTCAAGTTATTTTTAACAAGCATCTTACTGTAGTCATGTTAAATCCCATGTTCACACATACATTTACATGCATTTCCAATACTAACTTTGATCTGACTTTGTAGGGGAGGTTTGGTTAATCTTCTCGGATGAGTCATCACTCCCTTCATCGAGGACATAATCAAAGTTCAGGATGAACATCATCACCACGCCGTCCTCGTTCTTCACTGGGATTATGTGAGTGTTGCACTGGAACTCTGTCCCTGAAAGAAAAAGAAAAAGAAAGTTATAATCATACAGAATCATTAAAAAGTAAAGAAAAAAAAGAAAAAGAAAAAAAGATCACTCAAGACAAGAATAACCCTCTGTGTCCAAAGGAGCTTTAACACCAAGAATGATGATAATCATATAACCAAGCTGGTAGTTGGTCTGTATTCATGAACTCTGATGATAAAGTATTGAGTTTCTAATGTATCAAACGGACATAACCCTGTCTTAATTTTCTTAGGTGAGAAATGCAGTTTCTGGTAAGTTTCTGGTCAGGGAGGAAACTGTGGTGCAGTACTAATTTGATGATAAAGGAATAAGCCCAGGGGTCTTTTTCACTTGTGTATGTGTTTATGTACCGTATGCGTGTGTATGTGTGTGTTTGTGGCACATAAAAAAGAATGAAAATGCTTAGAACATGTGAGAGCTGCAGGGTATTAAAACAGTCCTAGTCGGTTTATTGCATGCATCTACTTTTATCATTCAACAATATGTAAAAAGCTGCGCTGCTCAGATGACCCATCGGATCAGATATAGCTTTTTTGTCTCTTGGTGTCTGCAAAGTAATTCCAGTGTAAGGGAAACTCATGTATTTCCAATTCTAGAGCTACAGCACACTGACATTTTAACAAGAAGAGTCTTTAGGGGACCAAACTCTACATAGTGACATCAGGATAATCAAGATAATTTTACCTAACAGAGCTTTAATAATTTGTTTTGATTACTTCAGAATCGTAAGAGCAAAGATCTAAAAATAGAAAGGAGAATAAATCAGGGAAAAACAAGCCTGCTTTTTATTTCTTAAGTAAAACTATTTAAGTTAGCCTCCGGTTGAATGGGTGTCCTACTTAAGTAGTCAGAAACATTTATTAAATTATACGGTACTTAACAAATACATTTAATCAATTCATATAAATCCAGTTTTGGCTGCGGTATGTTATAATTCTCTAAATCATATAATTAGCAATTTAATATTTTGTGTCCTTGCTCATCATCTAATGTTCAAAAAGATTGAGAGGTTTTAGATGCCCTGTCCAAATGCAATGTGTCTGTCTCTCTGACTGGATCCATTAATGTCTGCCTCCAGGCTAACTGAAGACAGAATTTAACAGACATTATAGTACTCTCCTCAAAGCTGGTGCTCAGACACCCTCCAGTAGCATTCAATAGCAGTTGACTAGCTGTCTTACTAAATATAACAACCCCAGCCTTGGTCTGCCTCAAAGTTTACAGTTAATAACATACCGTGGATTTAGCAATCTTTATGTGTAGTAACACAAAAAACAATAACAGCAAACTATATTAAACATATACTGTAAGCTGCGTACGACCTATTTGACACTTGTATGCAATTAACCTTACACTAGTGAGTATACATTGTTTTGTGTGTGAGTGACCTCGAAGGAAATCGGACATCGAGCCCATAATGTTAATATCAGAAACATAATGTCAGCTACCCCCTAAGCTACCAAGCAAACAGGATGAGAAAGAAAAAGTAAGTATGAAATGTTGCAAGCCAGAGAATGCGGTCCGTGACTATTTTATTCATATAATATGCATCTACACTACTGTATGTAACCAGAGAAGGGGCAGTACACTTTAACAGTTTGCTTGATAAATAGCCATATCAAAATGTCATCCACAAAGGAAGTTTGGTGAATAACATATAGGATTCCCTGCAATTACATCGAGAAATGGCCCCTGTTCATGTTCTCATAAAAAAAATCAGTTCTGAATTATTTAGTTTGCAAGGACCCCATGTCTCAAATGGCCAACTTACACATGTGACATTGAATTGCAATCGTCCTGCCGACTACTAGTCATAGAAGGATCACCAAAAGGATAGGCTATCAAATACAAGAAGACCCGATTATATTGGTAAACATTTTGTAAAAATGTACTACTATTTTATTAATGCTTGGGAATTGTTCCTGACCATATGCCAAAACGATTGGGCAGAGATTCACTTAGCAGATGGGGGAAACAATACCATGCTAAGAAGTTGAGCTTTAGGGGTCCATCCTCACCCTGTTTCCTGCTGAAAGTCACCTCTACCCAGGTTGAAAAAAAAAAAGAAAACCACTTCATTGTGTAACAGTTATGAAAAGCTACATCAGCTGTTTTTGGATCATTAACAAAATCTATAAACAAACTCACCTCAATGTCGCTCGTTAGTGAGGCTTAATTAAAAATATTTGTTAAACTACTGAAAGGCATTACCATATTTTTGAACAGTAAACAACTATTTTAGATAAAAACTTTCAACTCTTTATAGTTTTAATCAGGCCACAGGAGCATAAGATCCACTGAGAGATGGATTCACACCTTGCACAGCTCTACTCATCTGAAAGGATAGCTAAGTATTGTCGTCTGACAGTGATTGAATAGAGAACTCGACTGCTCTTTTCTCAACCTCCTATACACCGTACAGTAATGCCTATAGTCAATATACTAACTTCCACTAGTATGTGCAGTGTATTTCCCACCATTGTTGTAGTGATAGTAGTGATAGTATGTGCAAACAGTTTACTGAAATACTGCCAATCTTGTCCACTGGTGAAAACATTATTGCTCTCCCTCTCTGTCAATCTCAAAATAAGGATTTTCTCCTCCTGTGTAGCCTGACAGGCTCTGCTTTAATTGTGTCTGACAGAGGGATACAGACGGGTTCATAGTTTATATTAATGGCTGTCTGTCATATGTCTGTTGGTACAATAGTTCCATTGTCAGCATCTGTCCTTTAAATACTAACCCCACCTCTACCCTTCCCCTTTTCTGTCACCCCAGAGGGTGCACCAGAGTCCCCCCAGCTTAGCTGGATATCTATCGTTAAACCCTTTTGCACACACAAGCCTCTCAGCATCTTCTCCTCAGCCCACCGCCCCAGGATCCAGACCACTGGCGAATGCATTTATTTGTGAATGTATCATACAAACACACACACAAACAGTTCCACTCACACATTCCTAAAAGCCTTTTACCATTATAATGGATTGATCTTGGGAAAAAAATATGTTTAACTGTCCATTTGTTTATTTTTAGCTCCGCAATAAAAACATTCGCTTTGTCTAAGACTTATCTCAGAACTAAGACAGAACAAAAGTGGCGAACACATAGAGATCGTATTGATTATCTCAGCGTCAAAATGACAATACTGGGCAAGGAGCTTAACTGTACAATCTAGCCGACATACTAAACCTGCTGTTCAGCTGTTAACACCAAAGACAAAGTAATCAAACAGGAGAATGAATGGTCTACACCATGTTTTTAGGTCAATGATTCATTCCTTATCATTGACAAATTACTGTCATATTTATTTTTCCTAAACAAACAGAAATTTCATTAGATTCTACTTCCATTATGAATAACTCAAACACTGCTAATTAATGAAACCATTCTTTGAAGATTATTATCTTGAGACAATTCCAAAAATGTGAAAGGGATCATACTTTCAAATAATACGTATTTTGCTTTGAATAGTTTCAGATAAACTAAATGAAAATGGTCATTTCAATTCATCTGAATTAACCTATTGTCTTAGAATTCTAAAGAAATTAAATCGCCGTTGAAAGACAACTATTTTTAATTTAAATCTTTTGTTCTATCTGACTCATTCATCAGTCACGCAGACTAATAATCTGAGAGAAACCCATGGTGCATTGGGGTAGAAACGTGATCAACTAATCTTTGTTATAGCTTGCTGCTATGTAGTACCCACAGCCAATGCTTTGATAAGTATTATCAGCTCCAGAATGGTGCCTAGTGGTAAGTGTTTTCTAATTCATTGTGACATGGTTGTTGTTTCAGGGCTATTTGGCTTAGGCCAATGCACAACTTCGCTGGGAGATAACACATCCAGAGTGGGGCACATAGGGAGAGGGCATGCACACCAGACCTTTGTTTTCAGTTTTTTGGCCATGTGGCAAAATCTTGCCTCACTGTTACTGCTGTAGGCTACAACTCGTGGTCTCCTTTCACCTTTAATCAGTATCTCCTAAGTCATCAAGGGTAACTAGCGACTATAAATCCTCTAATTTGCTTTGCCACTTATTTGCTTTGGTGACCTTTGAAGAGAAATGTGTTATTTTGTTTGGTAAAAGTTTCCTCAGAATGAATACAATGGACTGAAAAAGCTTTTTAGCAGCATGAACAAATAATGATTCAAAACAGATGGTTTCGTGGGCATTCAAATGTATACAGTTCCCATGAGATCAAATAACTCCTCTGTATAAAATCATATTTTCCACAACAAGAAATAGGTCTTTGTCTTGTACAAATCTCCATCTGTTACCATTTACATGTGATTAACTTTGTGCCACCTACTAATTAACAGAGCCCCACTAAACTTCATTTTGAGGGGGTACAAACATTCTACTTTTAATTTGACACTAATAATAATTTGCATAATTGCTTTGTATATTCTAATAAACTCTTTGTCTGGATAAAAAGGGTTTCAAAGGCTGGTTGAACCAGAGTTACCTGATCTCAAATTTAACCTGATACATTTCAATTTCCTCTGATCTGTATTCCAATTGGCCAGGCTCCCTCTAATAAACATCTGACCCTGACTAAGATAAAATAGTGGATGTGTGTCACGGCATATCACGAGAAACCAAAGAAGGCTCAGATCTATGAAAAATGCATGTGCTCTTTTTTGGAGCAGTAAGCAATGCCCCCCGCAGCCCCTCATGCAGCACTGTAGGCACAAGGCACTCTGCCTGTGTCGCCGACCCCCTCGCCACCAAGCCCTCAGCAGGGGGAGAGGGTCCCTCTGCTCCTCAGAGGGGAGTAACCTTTGAAACCCTGCACCCACGCACACCACATGCCCCAGATCCTTCAGCATGGTTAGCTAAGCTGATGCCTTTATGTACCCATTATCCTTTTAACGTCGCTGTGGCGCTCGGTGTCCGCTTCCTTTTGTTAAGACTCATTCAGTTACAAAGTGTTATTACACCCCTGCGAATAGTATCGTTTTACAAAGTACAGTAGGCAATGGAAAGCATTTATCTAATTGATTATGAAGCGTTCCGAGACAGAGCTATCAGTAAAACCATCACCCTTGGCTCTTAAGATGCATTGTAAAACAGCAATAAAATAGATGCCTTTTTGCTGTGTACGCCTGTGCTCTCCATTGTCCCTCTGCTTTAATTTCTAAGCATAAGCATAATTTCCACGCATAAGCAGCTTAACTTTCCAGCTTTTCCAGGGCAAAGAGCCAAAGATTTGTTCCTCCTGATGTCACTCCGCTTCGTCAAACTCTGACAGAGCATTTCAAGACCTTGAGGTGAGACCACTGAGCAGCGGACCAAGTCCTTAGTGTATTTAATGTTCCTTTGTGTAGTTAGAGCTGGATTGATCAAAAGAAAGAGAAAGAGAGGGAGGAAGAGGAAGAGAGAGAGAGAGACATCAAAGTGAAACGAGAATGAAAGCAGAGTGAATAAAGAACACCTGAGGTTGTAGAGATGTGAGTCATGCATGTGATTTCATCTTGGTTCTTGTTGGCATTCCCTCTCTATGCTTCCCTGCGTGTACGACATCCTTACGCTGATGTCTTTTGGGGTTTCTTTCATCACTGCACCCTCTATAGCATGCCCTGTCCTTTTAGGTGGGACACATGTTGCAAAGCATTTGCAAAATGACCTGTTTCAATATGAGAGCTTAACTGATTTTCATGAAAACTGATAACTTGAAATGGGGTCAAGAGAGGATAGAAGGAGCACTGCCACTTTCCACTCCATCAACTCTGGTTTGCTCTGACCAAAGTTGAATCAATAGGGCCATTGCTCTCAATGCCACACATGCTACCTTTGCATTTTCTTAGAACTGTGGGAACATGTGGATTGTGTTCTCCTCACCGGTTTAATACGTTCCCCCTGTAAGCCACTCATTTCGAGCCATCACATAACAGACATGCCATCTTTATTCATGAGAAATGCAGCTCACTGTAGATTTCTCTGAGAGGTATTAAGAAGCATGTCTCTTGAAGCACACTGGTGGGATGGCAAGTAGAGGGGAACGATTAAGCTGGAATGATTCTTTATGGTGCTTTACTCTGCCATACTTTTCACTATCACAAGCACATGGCGTTTAGACAGAGTAGGGCCGAGAGGAGATGGAGGCTGGCTGAAGTGGCTTTGAAACCGTGCTTGTCAAGAGCTGAGCTGTGAGAGTCTTCACCCACAGTCCCCTGAGTACTCTGGGTAATTGTCTTGCAGGTTCCTGAAACTCTGTCCTCTAGCATAGTAGCATCTGGCTCAGATTTTCTCTTGATTAAACAGCAATAGGCCCAGACTGATTGCTGCTGATGGTAGATTAAATGTGCCTCAATGACTGGGATTTGATCAAAATCTGAATGAAAAAGAAAGCAGCAGCTCTTTCCCAGTTTTTAAATCCTTTATTTTTATGAGGTGGCACGGGATTTGTGAATTTATATCACTGAGCAACATAATTCTAATTCACTGTGACTGCAATAAAGACAGCCGGAGTACTGCCTCTGCGCAAAGCCCCCCACTGGTATAAGCATTATCACATGGAACAAAGAAGCCAAACCCATAGTAAACATTTGCATTAAAGAGGAGTACTTTTGACTGGACTGGAGGATCATTTGTTTGTTATTGAGTGTTTTGGTGAGACTAATATGAAAACGTTCCACAAATGAAAGACTAGTTTATGAAATTAATTGACTTTATAGTGCTGGGACAGCAACCTCATGCCCTGTACTGTAATTCTTAATTAAAAGGAATCTGTAGCTGGCAACAATAGTTACAACAAACTTATATTGTCTCTCTCTCTGACTAGCTATTGCAATAGGTTTGTGTACCTTGCCACAATGGCAGCTAAATCAAGCCCCTATCTGAACCTGTCATCTATGGTCTGTTCCGTGTTATGCAGATCTTAGTCACACGATTGAGGAGAAACTAAGCACTAGCATGCCAGGCAGGATGTGTTTGAGACATCTGCTGCTGAATGGTCCGAAAAAGGCTGTGCTGCACTATAATCCATGCCTTTTTTTGGATTCATAGTGGGTTACTATGTTCAGTCCTGTTGTTTTTCTTGCCAAACAAGGGATTATTCCCCTTCTATGATGTGATATATGAGTTGGATTATAAGGTAAAGCGATCGTTGTCAGAACCAGCCTATAACGCATCTGTGTTGATATAATATTGGCATTAGCAAAGCTCTCAAGAAGTTTATCAGCATGAATATAACCAGATTAGGAAGGAATAGTTTTGTATGTTTATGCATTAGCTATTTTAAAAGCTGTTTAAGGCTTCCACTATGTACATGTATACACTGTACAAACCATGTTAAAGCATGGTTACTGACATCAGGGTTTAAACACTGTTAATTGAATTTAATATAAGGACACTTGTCAGTGTCTCCCCTCCTTTTTTACTACAATTGCTCAAAAAACTCCAGCAGCTCCCTAAACACTTTATGCATAAATCACAAATTTCAAAGCTGATATTCATGGGGCATATGACGTGAAACGATGGATAATTAATGAAGCCAGTTATTCTTGAATAAAAATGTATGAAATGTGAAATGTTGTGAAATGTATGAAATGTTTTAAATGCAAACTATGCCAATTTGCTTCTGGTGGCAGCTAATAATAACACCAGACCAATGTTGGTCATACGTGGGAAATGTTTTAATTCCAGCCTCTACAAACACACTCTACTCTACTACACATACTCTACTCTCAGGTGTACCAGCAACACATCTGTGCCAGGCCACTGACTCACCATCCTTCCGGTGGTATGTGATTTCCACCTTGCGCTCCTCCGATCCCAGCAGTGTCTGAGCCACCTGGCTGATGGCAAGTCTGTCCGTCAGCTGGCCGTAGAGAAAATCACAGGTGCATGGTTTCTGCATGATGTCCGGTCTGGAAAAGCCTGTCATCTCACAGAAGCCGTCATTGCAGTAGATGATGGCACAATTCGGCACCCTGGCATTGGCAATAACAAATTTCCGATCTGATGAGAAAACAAACAGTCATTTAAGTTGTTAAATATAAAGTAAAACATTGTTTTATGCATTGAACAACATTTTTATGGCCTAAATATTGAGTTTAACATAGTTGGGAGGAAAATGTATTTCTAAAGAACATTTGCATGTGTTGGGTTCAGTGAAATAGCTACTGTAAATCAAAATGTATCAAAATGTACCAAAATGATTTACCATAAGGGGATCATTTACCAATAAGTGTAGTGTACCCTTTGGAGCAATAACAAAAAGGAACATTTTGAAATGCTATTGTAGAATTAAGAGTAATTTGTCTAGAATGTCTAATAATTCAACTTCTGTCCTTATGCTCTTTGTACTATTTTATTTTACCCTAAAAATAACTAAAGTAGCATATTAACGCACACATGATTCATTATGGTAGTAGGTTAGGTTACTTACTCTGCCCCTCGAATTTCTTTATTATTATTCCAAGAAACGTGTTTTGTGGTGCAACGTGACCTCTTCGAACTGGCATGATTGAGTACTGTATATTCCACGATCTTGTATCTACGCCAAATGAAACCCAGAAGTTACAGTTGGTAGCTCTTGGTGATTTTTCCTTTGTCACAAATCATACTCGGAGCACACACTCTCTCCACTTTAAATGACCTTTCCCAGTTTCATTGAAGTGCTGTTCAGCCTGCATGCGTACCGGAGCATTTGAAAGATTCCTCGCCCAAACGCACTGAATCGGGTGGGATTGCCTGGGTCAGATGCAGTTCGTAAACCATTTCTGGTGGAAGATGGATGCGATCTTGACGCCCTCTGTAGCGGTGTGGAGTGTATGCGAATAGGGGACAGAGGTAGATATGCCATGGGAGTGACGTTACTCCCAGGGGGTTGGGGTTTTGTGTACCTCCACGGGACTAAGGATTTATCCCTAGCGTAGTGAGTCAAGTATAGCTCTACGACGTCATCGAAAACGCAACCTCTGATATCTATTTATATACGTTTGTTTTGATTTTTGCGATTTTCGACAAAGAACCTTACTTTGTACATAGAATAAGTGAAAACGAATTTGAGTTTTTATATGCCTATTGGGGTAGCTATTGTAGGTTTATGGTCAACTTGGATTTCCTCGCTTATTTTAGCTATGAGCTTAAATGCCCTGTCCATGGTGCTGAAGATTCAGCACCGCACTTCCAACTTTCTATACACGGGGTGTTTTTCACTTGTATAACAGTCAATCACCTATAATAAAAAAAAATCTTTCGTTTAGACTAAAACCTTTTGATTATGTTTATTTTTCTATCTCAAATTTAAGGTCTAATCACGTACTGGCAATATTATGAGCAGCCTTTCTTTCTAATAAGAAAAAGCCATGTAAATCCTATCAACAACATAGCTTGTCATTGCACAGTCAGCTGTGAACAAATTCAAATGAATGCATAGTGCAAAACTATTTTTACATTAGTGAACCATTTTCCCCAGAATTTCATCAGGAGCTCAGCATCCATCCGGCCCATTAAGAAAAGAGGTTGAATAAAGGCAAAATGCACAATAGCAATATCCTATTTAAAGAAGCAAGCCCTGTTTCTTATAAGAGTATTAAATAGAATGGATATCCATTCTTAATATCCATTATACCTTTTCTTCTTATAAGGAATAGTCATTGCTTTTGTCAGAAATGTCAGTTACTGGAACAACTGCATAAAAGTGAAACTATTATACTCTCAAACCTTTTGTTGCATCAAGTACCATTTCTTACATCTCAGCTCATACAGTAATTGTTTTGTGCAGCAGTTGTCCTCGCTTGTTGAACATAGAAAACACTCAACTAGTGAAATGTGTGAACTAGGTGAACTGACCAGGCCGTTTAATGTCAAGAATCTTTGTAAGTACATTCTTGGGTTTTCTTGGACCTAGCCTGACTGTGTAGCCTCCACTGGAAACCATGACAGGTTGAAACTGCTGCTCAATAAAATGAGTAGAATGGGGTGATCAGGAAGTCCTGCAGTGAGCGGGCATTTGCCTTGGTTCTTAATTAAAAGCGAACGTGAGTGACATGCAAATAGGCATTCTAGATAGCTAATCTAACGTGTTCTAAAGATGTATTTTATCTGTGAGCTCATTGCATTATCTTGTCCCTGTATATCAATACAGCGGATGAATACAACGTAGTGTAATCTGGATTACCATCTGATGGCATACATCTCCAAGTCAATTGTGACACCAAGAGATGTTAAATCTCAGACTATAAGGACTGGATAGTGTATAACTTCATATTTAGTCTAGGTTTAAATGAAACATTTATTTGAAAAGGGGTAACAGTGAATCAAAATGACTGTAATCAGAATTTTTTTTATTTTGTTCGATATGAAGGGGGAAATGTAACAGATTCCGATTACTTTGTAACTGTCAAGGTGTTCATCTGAATGCTAGAACCAAATGAAGATATCTTGGCAATAATCCTTTATTTAGCTTACAACTAAACAAAGGAAACACACAGACACGTAACACCCACACAAACTGGACAAGGGACAACAAAAAACACGAGGCTTGACTACATGAACTGAAACAGAGGAGAATCAGTGACCACAAGTGAAACCACCTGGAAGCAACAACATTAACTAGGACATGTGAGTGCACGAAGGCGATTTTGCATTTGAGCAACAAGCAAGTGCCACCAGTCATGAAGAATTGTTGGTGTGGCTTACCCAGAAACACTGCTCTCCCCTGGCCACAGAGTGCTGTCCGATGAGCTTTATTCAATCTTTAACTGTTCTGAGGCAATCTGCTGGTCACAGTCATTACTCACAGCATCTTTACAGTAGGACCTCCTTGTCAGAGCACATGACCTTATCTTACTTCAATTTGATTTACTGTTTCACTTGCAATTAAAATGCTGATGATTAACCGGTCTTTGTTACATTCCTGCAGATCAAGTTAATAAAGAATGAATTGGTGTTCTGCAGCCAGGGTGAGTAATATGGCTATTGTGCACATCACACTCAAGGGAGCTTGGGGATTTATGTTGTATTACATGCTGAGTGTTCAGAATAAAGCAAACCATTGGGTGGTGGAGGGCTGATATTTACTGACCTCATTTGAGAGTTGCACACAAGGCACGCAGTTTACCAAAGAGGCTCCCATGCCCTTGGGTATCGGCATTACAGCTGCTCCAGCCCTCTCCCTCAATTCATGCAGTATCTACATAAGTGTGAAATTCTTAAAAATAGGAAAGAGGCTGCGCCGCAGAAGCCACGGTGCAGATGGGTTTGATAACCTGACTAACAGACAACGGCGGAGCCATGACCTTGATGTGGTAAGGGTATCTGTATACCAGCGCTAGTGTGACCTATCCACTTACTGTCTGGCATCTTGCAAACAGTTGTGGAAGGGGACAACATTATGTCAGGGCAGGACATACAATGCGCCGCTTCGTTTGCTTCAGTTGGTCAGAAATAATTGCACCGTATCAACACTGAGCATGGTGGCGGCGAGGCAACGACCCGCTCATAACTCAAAGTGTTCCACAGTAACTGCGAGAAATTCCAGAGGAGGGGGTTCTTGGGGACAAAGAGGGTGGATGCTGGGTTGTGGGAAATGGGATGAACAGACACCATCTCACCCCACCCTCAATGTGACAGGAGCGACCTCCCCTGAGTGATGGCACCGAGCCGTTCCACGTGGGCATCCATCCATTACGGTTAGGCCTGCCCTGGCTCCGACCGCACGGTCTCTCATGTATTATTCCCAGTGGTCCCTTTACACAAAACCTAGAATAGTCTGACATTAAAAATCTATCAATAACAGTGTTTCATATAAATTGCCCCAAATGGCATTTGATTTGTTGCGTCACTCAGCCACCATATAGCAGGTTATTGATTGCCCCATTCAGTTGAAAAAAAAACAGCTACACGGCGGCAATGCATGTTCTCATCTTAGACAGAGAGCACAAATGCATTTTTCTGATCCTAAAACGTAGTTTAAAAGAATGACACTTTGTTGATGTTGATTAATTTCAGTGATCAATGTAGGTGTTCTATAGAGTCAACTTCAGAAACAACAATGATATGACCATTTAAAGTGTGCATGGCTTCAAAGGATTTTTTCTGGATATTGCGTTGCCTGTTTTGAAAACATGTCGGCAGCGTTCATTCATTCATTTCCGTTAATCTCAGAGAATTTAGAGCAATTTCCAAACAGCAGCAGCAGCATCCAGGGTAACAGGGCCTAATCCAGAGCTCTCTCTCTCTCTTTTTCTCCCTCTCTCTCTCTTGTGTGTGCATCTGGAACAAATATTTAGGAACGGTCATATTCATTGATACGAAATGTATATTATCTTACATTAAATAGAACAAAAATATGTTTGTGTGCATTGAAAAAAAATGCAGCGTATAAATCACAAAATAGAATTGTGAATCGTTCTGTGTCCATTTATGATTGTTAACAGGAATCTAAGACCAGACAGAGGGAACTTACATGGAACCCTTTCGGCAATGTAAACTATACCCGAATTGTCCAAAAAATAACATACTAGTGCAAAACAAAAAGAAAACAAAGCACCACATCAGGAGCTCTGGCATTTTGCTGGACTTAACAGCAGCCTCTAGAGGTCTGGTCCCTTATGTCATGCTGCAAAGATAGGGACTCATCAGTTCTGATTAGAAAGCCTGCACAATGTGGGAAATGTGCTTGTCTCATTTGCGGGAGGAAAACAATGAGCTCATTGGTTATCCTTACAGTAATACTGTTCAATGGACCGAACACGATCCATGGCGAGGCCATATTGCAAGTGGTGGCGACAATCTCCCAATTATCCTCTCCTTCTCCCTTGCCTGCACTGCTTGTTTTGAAACCTTGCTCACCTCACATCTTTCCTTTCATTTGCAGGGTGAGAAATGCGTTGCTTCCTTTTCCCCAGTGTCCCATCCTCCGAGAAAAATAGTGTGGAGCCCGGGTGAATTCTTTCACAGCCAGTACATAATAACTGTCTTCCTCAGACGATGTCACTTTCTGATGGACGGACATTTAGCGGCTGGTAACGAACAGCTGATTTTTTTTATACTAGCATTGACATTTACCACTGTCCTTACAGTGATTGCTACTTCGCTCATAACAAAGCCAAGTGTCATCTCTGGGTCAGCCTGACACCAGAGGGGTGGTTGGCACTAATAGACTGATACAACACAGCACTGACCAGAAGATAAAATATGATTATATGACCTGGGATATGAAATTGTTTTATTGATTTTATTGAGTAAAAAGCACACTATGGGTTGCATAATGACATGGCAATATGTGTCCACCAAATGAATGAGGATTTTACAAAGAGGATCTGAGTAGCACAACATCAGATTATGGTCATTGGAGAGCACATTATTTAGAATGTTTCAATGGACTTCATAGCCATGGCTTCAGCGATATAATCGTGAAAAGGATAAAACCTTCTAGTACTTTAACGCTCGTTGAAATCTTTCATCCTTTCCAAATGGACTTAGCTTCCCACTGCAATCATCTAGATAGAAGTGTTTATGTCTCTGAGATGAAAATGGCTTTCTAAAGCTACAGCACAGCATCATTGTTGATTGTTTACCCTGGGGTGGTGCCATGCTGTTTTATATGTCATACAAAGGCTATCTTGAAACTTTTTCCATGGGAAAAAAAATCTAGTTGTTGCCCAATTTAATGGCTGTCGTGTCTGTCTGCAGAGCATGACTCTGTCTCACTGAATTATCCAATATTAATCCCCACCAAACAACAAAAACTCTGCATGAAATGTCACGTTATTAGCAATTGAGACCTGGGGCTAAAGATAGAAAACAACAATAGTACGCAGTGATTTTATCAATATTTGATCCCAAGGTGGAATGTCTCAAAGATGGCCTGCTAACAGATGACTATTTATAGCGCTACATTGTCCTGCATATACAAAAGTACTATAGCGTCAGCATTCTTAACTGTAGTGAATCACGCTGGCGTGACATGAGATGCCTCTGTTACTCTGGCTCTCCTCACTCTATTCACAGTACCGAGAACCTGTGTTTACTGAATCAAGTGGAGTCACAAGACGACAAATCAGACAAACCATGTCCCTATGCAAAGAGACCAGAGACTAAAACACTCGGTCTAGGCGTGACTGTTTTCCTCCTCTTTCTCTCAAAATCCGCCTCCAAAGATGAAAGGGGCAGCCTTCTCATTGTCTCTCTGGGATGTTACTGACACGACTGTCCAAAGATGTGGAATAGCTCAAGCTATCGCTGGCCTCTTGGGGAGTTTAGGAGAGTCAGTTCATTACCACTGTTGTCAAACTGCTGGCAGGGCTCTATGGAGTGATCACCTGATTTCTGCTACATCCGGTTGGCGTGATCAGATGTTGCCATGGAAACTGGCTTGCCCCCAATGGATTCTTTTCTGCTCCACCCCCCACTACAATGTAAATTAACTTTGTATACCATAGTTGGGCAGCTCTGATCTCCTCCTAACCTGCAACTTAATCTCTGGGGCCACATATCCAGGCTGTGCATATGAATAAAGTGTACATTATTGAAATCAATGTTTTTCTTTCAATTGTTTGGGCCATTCTAGATTAGAATTTTGTGAAAACAAACCCTAATGATCGGCAAAAAGCAGAAATCCAACAGACTTGTCTAGTATGATACAGCACTCAGTGAGGCAAAGCCTAATTCTCTCGTGGCAGATCATTGGATTTTTTTTCTTCGTCTTTGCCATGTGGGTGTGTGTTACAGCAGGCACATACAAGCCCTTTCTCTGTCTGGTCTGTCTGCCTGGCACATCCCGCACGGGGACTCACAGTGTGGTTAGGCTCAGCCTCTCTGGAGGACGGCCAGCACAATAAGCCCTTCTACACGCCTAAATCGACTCACACAGATGCTTTTATGCTTCAATTAGGAATCTCACATTTCTTTCCCTGTCTCTTTGTTAGAACATCTTTCCCATTCTTTTAAGTAGCACAAAAAAGAAAAAAGAAACTGAAAAAAACAGCTTGCAACAGCTTTACAGTCTTGACAGATATAAGGAACTTAACGTATCCAGAATGCTTGCATGTTTATCTGTCCCTCTGTGTGCCTAGGCACGAAATGGTTGTTGCATCTGACAGTAACATGACTCATCAGGACGAGAAAAGCACGCCAATGTTTATATCCTACTTATGGGCTTTTCACAAAGACCTCTTTTAGAACTACACTGAGCGTGTTGCAGGGCTGCGGCCTGATGGTATTTGAATCATTGTGTGAGAGAGTGCACAGTGCCCTCCAGCTTGCTCCCTGACTTTTTCAGACCATTACTCAGCATGGCATCAGTTACACAAAGGTCATCTACACTGATATGGAAATTCATGGTCCATAATACAAGGTGCCCTGGGAACGACGAGGAACTATCACCTCTTGTAATTACTCACTTCCTTTTTAGCTCTGTACTGGCTTGCCTTTATTCAATCAAAATGAGCTGCAGAGTTCATGAATGAATTGCGTTTGAGCTCCAAGCTGTGGATCAGTTAATTAACAGCTGTTCAGACAAGTTGTTGTGAATAAAGCTCAGTTATTGTTTTTAATTGTAGCTGCACATACCACTTTTTCACTAACACAAAGCATTTATCTATCTATCTATCTATCTATCTATCTATCTATCTATCTATCCATCTATCTATCTATCTATCTATCTATCAACCATCTTTTCCCCAAGTAAACAACGCACACGTGCACGGTCATCCACATGACCAAAAAGAAAACGTGATACATCAGACCAGGCCATCTTCTTCCATTGCTCCATGGTCCAGTTCTGACACTCACATGCCCATTATAGGTGCTTTCAGAGGTGGACAGGGATCAGCATGGGTACTCTGACTGGTCTGCGGCTACGCAGCCCTATACGCAGCAAGCTGTGATGCACTGTGTGTTCTAACACCTTTCTACAATAGCCAGCATTAAGTTTTTCAGCAATTTGTGCTACAGTAGCTCTTCTGTGGCTCTTTGCTCCCAATGCGCATCAATGATCCTTGGACGCCTATGACCCTGTCGCCGGTTGTCCTTCCTTGGACCACTTTTAGTTGGTACTAACCACTGCATACCATGAACACCCCACAAGACCCGCAGTTTTTGAGATGCACTGACCCAGTCGTCTAGCCATCACAATTTGGCCCTTGTCAAAGTCGCTCAGAACCTTACTCTTGCCCACTTTTCCTGCTTCCAACACCATCACCTTCAAGAGCTGACTGTTCACTTACTGCCTAATATATCCCACCCTTTGACAGGTGCCACTGTAACATGATGATCAATGTTATTCACTTCACCTGCCAGTGGTTTTAATATTGTGGCTGATCTCTCTCTCTCTCTCTCTCTCTCTCTCTCTCTCTCTCTATATATATATATATATCAATTCACATTAGTTATGGAGAAAGATATCCTTTATAATTAATATTTTTGATTAGACATGGGCATTCTATTTAAACTACTGAGACTAACATTTTGTTTATGCTGGGATAGGCAATTATATGACCAAACATACAGACATTTATAATGTTTAATATGACTAAGGAAGAAATCCAAGCTGTGGGACCGCACATATCTCTTGCAAAAGGTTTTTGAAATTACAATGGTTAAAAGGTTCTCAACCTATTGGCTGATCCTCGAAGACAACCTGTCAATCACGTACACACACACTGCTGACTGACCTTCTCCATTGGTCAGCACGGCTACTCATTTCACATGGAAGGAGCAGAGAGGAACTGGTGATGCTGTCTTCATAATCGCCCACCCTTTCTTTAATAGGTTACAGAGTGGAACGGACAATTAGGCGTATGTGTAGAATATGCATTATGATTTTGTGTTCTCTAGATTAATAGCTCAATGCTGACATCATGTGGTGAAATGGACAAAATACTTTCTTTTTGCGTTATTTGGGCATTTACAGCCAGAATTGATACAAAACAGTTACTAAAGAGTGGGGAAACGTTTGGGAACTGGTTTTCAGTCAGTCAAACTAATCACAGATGTTTTGTTCTCAAACTATAAACTCTATTCTAGTCTTCTAGTCAGCTTTCGGTTTCAATAGTAACCAATGCACTTTTTCCTAGAGCATTGAAAGCCTTGAGTATGGGCTCTCTCTCTCTTAGTGTAATATTGCCCTTTTAAGTACATAACATAATACCCCTAGCTGATCTCTTTGTAAAAGGAGACCACTGGAGAAACTGTCTCTGGTTCTTAAAGTAGTCACTCACAGTTAATTGCAATTATTTACGACCTACTCAATCAAGGCAGCATAGGCAAAGATAGAAATCAGCACCTTGCCTTAAATTGGAGTGTCACTAGCCAAACTAGTGGTTGGTTGCATGATTAAAGAAATATGTTCCATATTCCTATAGGTATTATGTATTATAAAACTTTACAGAGTCTTTAATAGGAAACAGTTAGATCTATCTAGACTTTGTGTAAAGTGTAAATGCGGAAATCCTGTGGCCTGAGGTGCCCAAAACACCTTGTTTGACATGGATAGCTGGTCGGTTTTTTGAGGAAATCAGTGAGGCTTTGGGAGATGAATTATTGAGCTGCGATACATTTGAGACGTACATTTGGAAGTTGGAACAGATCAATCCCTTCAGCTCAGCAGCAGGGGGAATGTCTCTCCAAAGTCTGCAGGACTTCGCTAATATGTTCCACTGCTCTTAAGTGGTTTGGGAGAGTCTGTTTACTGGGTGAAGTCAAGCCAGGGGACCTGTACATTCGTAACTAGATGCTAAGGCTTTGTGTCTTGCACGTCCTTGTCAGACTGGTGTATAGTTCATGTTGGTGGTTCATGTTTTTTTCCTTTCTACATCTATTGGGAAGAGGTAGGAGGTTTGTCTATATTCTGACATTTGATTGATTATTTGTAGCTATGTGTATGTATGCTGTTATGTTTTAGAAAATCTATTAAATACATTTGTTTAAATATAATATAGAAATGTGAATCGATTTTAATTTTGTACTGTTATGATTACACCCCGGGAGCTAAATATAAGTTAAGTAATTGCACATACAATTATGTCTAGGTTGAATTCTGTAACATATTTGACTGTCACGATCCAATCGACATTGTTGTTGATGTTACCTGCTGCTCCTACCTCCAATCATCAGCCAGTGTCCCAGCCTAAAAAAATCACTTTTCAATCATACAAAGTGGCTTACCTCATGTGTTCTACATATTAAATCAACAATACTATTGCTGTTGCTATCTGACAAAAAAAAGCAAAATTTGAGAACAATCCAGTTTTGAACTGTATAGAGTTACAGAGTTACAACCTTCAGCCTAGGAGGAAGCCATGGTGGACATGTACATCTGAGCTTAGCCCAGCTTTAACACTGTTGTCAATCAAGATATTAAAAAAATTATAAAAATGTATATAAAAAATATATTTTCACCCAATATCTATAAGAGTAAAATAAATTTACTTACTACATAAGTTGTTTTATTTGTTCATGACTTAAAGTATATTTTAAGGCTTTTGCAAATCATTTAAAGCATGGTGATGAATCGTATTTACTGTGGTATTTTGTCTTGCCGTACAATAAAAATAGTCAGTGGTTGGTTCTGACAAAGATATTGCCATGGTGATGCCATTATTACATGTGTGCTGTGTTAGGAGGATAGGCTATATTAAAAATGGTCTTTAGACAATGCAAAAATAATAAGTTTCTGATCTTGGGTCCCTTCCAATAATTTTTGTAGTTGTGTAATGAGAGTTCAATGACTGTAATGACAAATCTTGTATTTTCTCTTTAAATAGTAAGCTGGATATTTTTTTTTTCATAACACCAACATGTCTGTGCTTTTAAGTTCTAAACAGCAGAGAGCAGTGTTGACTGAACTATGTATCCAGACAACCTAAGGTAAATTAGGAACAAAGCCATGCATACTGACTTTGTTTCTGAATGCCAAAAGAGACAATATGAGAAATGTCATTAGTGTCTTTATCATAATAATAATAAAACAAATCCCTTTCAAATTAATCATAAAACACTACAAATGGAAAAGTTTGCCTTTTATGAACACTCATTTTTCAGTCTTCCAGGCAAATACGTCTATTTTTGAAGACAGGGGATGTGCAAATGGTCACACATTCAAAGCATTCATCCTAACCTCTGCTCATTAGCCATTCTCCAGCAGCAGAGCCTGATGGCTTGATGTCTTCAGACAGATGCTCCCAGGCTGACCTCTATGGGACGAACCCAACCTGTGTGACTGGTGATAGGAGGCAGTTGTGGTTTGGCCATGCGTGACAGTGTCAGATTACCATACTGTAGTCAGATGAACAGAGCTGGGCTAAAAGCTGGCCATATGGACTCTTGTTGTGTAGCCAGGGATACACAGACAGAAACCCAGACGGAGGCTGAAACAAAGACTGACACTGAGATGGACAGTCAGACAGGCAAACAGACACACACACACACACAAGCTTTTCCTTGTTTCCAGATGAAGAACAGAAATGTGCTCTAGTGCTTGGTTACATTGTAATTTGGTAATTTGTTTGAGGAATGATACACTTTTTTATTACTAAATCGAAATTTGAGAAGACTAGCATTAAAGAGTCCTTTTAAAATAACATTTATTTATTTAAATAAAAAAGACAAAATAGATTAAAAGAACAAAAGAAATAAAGAGAGAGAGGGGGGGGGAGAACAAGAGATAGGGAGAGAGAGA
>JAVQIZ010234768.1:0-19318 GCA_036023535.2 Galaxias brevipinnis | reverse complement strand
GCTTCTAGGCATCACTTTCTACAAGTGGTGTCTTACCTACAAGCCTACAAGGAGGTATTTTCATTTACTTTTGGATTACTTTTGTTTTTTGATTATTAATACCATAAATAAAGAAATGTGTGTTCATGAGCAGCATTGTTTTTATCCCATAGGCATTTGCAAGTGAGAAAGTGTTTGGAGTTTTGAGTGAGACATTATACAACCTGCTTCAACTGGTAAGAGTGATACTCTTTTTTCAGACCTCCCCGGATTTTCTTTATGTAATGTTTTTTTATTGTGACAGTAGACTCTTGTCCTCTCTTTGGTCATGTTCACAGTGTCACCTTAGCTTAGAGTGTGATTTTTACTTCTTTCTGTAAAGAGGAATCTTCCATATGAGTATGTGCTAACGAGTAAGTTAAAAGAACCTTTTGTGATGGTCGTTTGGTGGTGTTTTGTTACAGCTCAGCTCTGACACAAGTAGGCATCGCAACTTTGCCACTATCATGAGCTAAAACAGTCTCATTATGCATTTGCCAATCATAGGAAAATTTAAATTCCTGTCTTTTGCTTACAGAAGGTAAGCCTATCGCTATTAAGGTAATAGAGATGTCAACAAGATTTACTTATTAATAAAAAATAGGTGCAGTCGTGATTTGTATCAGTAAGTTGTCTGATCCTAGTACTCACAAAAGGGTTCAACGTGGTTAATCCTGAATCTTTGGTTCTGGACTTCAGTCATCACTGTGAAGTTCATGATATTTATTGTGAATTTACATGAAGAGGTCTATGTAACTACAATACTAGTGTGAATGGGCTCTCTATCTTACTATACATTTCTTCCTTCCCCTCTCTCTAGGACTGGGAGCAGAGACAAGAAGAGGACAACCTGCTGATAGAGAGGATTCTGCTACTAGTCAGAAATATTTTACATGTTCCCGCTGATCCCTATGAGGAAAAGGTCAGAGTTCAAATGTGTCCCTTAGGGTCTTTAGTCAGTGTGTTCTCAGCTGATGTTGGAGCCGAAGTCTATAATGAATTAGTTTAACCTATTCCTGTTTTCTTTGCCCTGGATGATCTCCGTTCTCTGGCTTCAGAATGTTGATGATGATGCCAGTGCGCATGATAGGCTGCTGTGGGCCATCCATATGAGTGGCTTTGATGACTTGATCAAGTTCCTTGCATCTGCTCAGAGTGAGCAGCAGTGGAGCATACATGTGCTAGAAGTCATTGCTCTAATGTTCAGAGACCAGGTAAGGGAGAAGCATGGGTTAAAAAAATTTACCTTTTGTTTAGTAATTGTCCAGTTCCAATTGTAGTTTGACCCCGACAGACACCAGAGGCCTTAGTGAGTGCAGGTCAGGCCCGGTCAGCCCAGGAGAAACATCGAGACGCTCAAGAACTGGAATCGCTAAGACAGAAAGAGCAAGCAGAGAAACGCAGTCGCAACTTACAGAGAGGAACCAGGTGTGTTACTGTAATAGATAAAAGTGTACATTTACAAGAAGCAAATTATAAACAATCAAAATGTTCTTCTCATGTACCTGTCCCATCTTTTTCGCAGACACTCTCGTTTCGGTGGATCCTATGTTGTGCAGGGTCTCAAGTCAATTGGCGACAATGACGTAATCTACCACAGAGGCATTCAGAATGTAAGGCAATTATGTTACAAAGGCGACCCTGTGTTTTCATTTATTTATTATCTTTGAGCATCGTTGCACATTATCAGCAGAAAAATATTTGAAGTGTAGTCAGCAAAGAAGTGCTGGCCATATAGTCTACATTGTTTACTTACTGCCTTTGCATTTGTTTTACAGTTCAAGCGCTATTCTCATGATTCAGGAAAGGCTTTAAGGCGTGTACCTAAGAGAAAACAACAGGCACGTGAAAGTGAGGGTAAACGCCGCTCTGCCTTCAACGTGCGCCTCTTTTTGCGTGAGTTCTGTGTAGACTTCTTGGAAAATTGCTACAACAGCCTCATGTACCTGGTCAAGGTAAGGATTTCATGCTATCACAACAGTTCTATTGAGTCCTGTTTTTTTTCCAATAATTATTCATCTGAAAATCCAAGTAGTTGGCTGATCAGTAGAGATTTCAATATTGAAAATGGATTGTACTACATATAGCCGTTCCCGATTTATTAACAAATAATAAACTGATCTTTTGAATTGGTTTGGGACATCTTTACTCATCACTGTACGGTTTGTTGCGATCGCCTATATCTTTATTTTTTGTTTTATTTTTCTTACAGGAGGGTCTGAACAGAGATCAAGCTCAGCAGCACGACGAGACGTATTACCTTTGGTCTCTAAGCTTTTTCATGGCCTTCAATCGTGGAAACGGTTTCCGTGCCGACTTGGTTTCGGAGACGATGTCCATCCGCGCCTTCCACTTTATTGAGCGCAACATTACCAACTACTATGAGATGATGCTTACGGACCGAAAAGAGGCCATTTCCTGGTCCCACAGGTGAGGGGACATACAGAGGACAGTGGCCCAAAATACATCACGTATTACCTGCACTGTCTTTTTTTTTTCTATCATTATTTTCTTCTTAATTTTGCTTAATGCTGTTTTTTCTAGAATGCACCTGGCATTGAAGGCTTACCAAGAACTGTTGCTGACTGTGAATGAGATGGACCGTTCTCAGGATGAAAACATCAGACAGAGTTCGAACGTTATCAAGAGTGAGATCCCATTGCAGCTTTGCCATTCCTCTGTGTTTTGCTGTTAAACCCTTTCTTCATATTTGTATTGTTGTCTTCACTGCATTCTTTAGGTAACATTTTCTACCTGATGGAGTACAGAGAGATTTTCCTGACCCTTCTAAGGAAGTTTGAGGAGACTAAGCAGCCCCGTTCCTTCCTCAAGGACCTGGTGGAGTCTACTCACCTCTTCCTGCGAATGCTGGAGCGCTTCTGCAAGGGTCGCAATAATTTGGTTGTGCAGGTAATTTCCAAAACCCATGACCAGTTTTACTTTTTACATCTTCTCTCGCTCCGCAAGCATGTTGGTTTACATATTTCCTTTCACATTATTGTCTGCACTCGCTCTTATTTTATACATATGTTCTAAACATGCACGTGTCGTGTTCTGCAGAGGAAAAGAGTGAAGCGTAAGAAGCCTCGGGGGAAGAAGAAGCCGTCACCCTCCGAGACCACCCCTGAAGCACTGGAGGAGACCTGGAAGGCCGTGGCCGAGGAGCTCAGGGCTGCTGGATTTCAGGTCATTGTGACGTCATCAAGACATTTGAGACGTTTATTAAGCGGAGCTTTTTCCTCCTCCAGACTTGGTTTGCATTCCATTACAGAGGAGATCGATAGTGGCCTAGACTAACTTTATTCTAGGACAGTGGCCAAAGGTCATTGTGGCCTGAACTGAAACATTTTATTGTTCAGTTTATTCATACACCTTATAGATGACCATACACTACTATTGGCCCTCTTTGTTGTAGTTAGAGACGATAATTAAACTGCTAATTCAAATGTCTGCCACAAGTATTCAGTGTCTTCAAATTTAACCTGGAACTGGAACTATTAGTGACAAAATGTAAGTGACTCTAAGTCAATGCCACCTTTAAAAACTGATTTTTACTTTCCTGTGTACAGTTGTCAGAAGCTCTGATGGAGGGTGTTCTACCTTTTGATGCTGCTTCTGAGATTCCTCTTGAAGAGCAGCGGACAGAGGCTATGGTGCGTGTGCAGGATGCCCTTCTGGCCAGACTGGGTCCAGAGGCTCTGGGTCTGCTTCGTGCTGCCAGGTCAGTGCTCCCCCAACAAATCTCCACTTTTCATTACCATCTTGAAATTAAGAGTAATGGTCGATTGGGAATCTTAATTTTATATTCTGTTACGCACGCAATCCATTCTCAGGGAGGTTTGGCCAGAGGGAGATGTATTTGGTTCGTCAGATGTAGAACCAGAGGAGGAATTGGAGCTCCTGAAGCAGATCCTCAATGCAAACCTGCCCAGTAAGGTTTCAAGTTGCTCATGATCTCATAGAAATACATACAATTTTTAATTTTGATCAAATTCAATAGTAAGAAGTAGTTGAATTGAGCACTGTGAAGTATGCAATTCATTTTTATCACAGGGTTGCCCTCCTTGGAGCCTGAAATAGAGGAAGGTGGAGCAGAAGAGTTAGAGGAAGAGGAGGAGTTGGAGTCTGTTCGGGTATCTGAGAAAGAGTTCAACTTCCTAGACTTCATCAAGAGGTGAATGGCCTAAACATTTCATATTAAATCCAAGACAGTGCAAAGATAACACAAACATTGATAGCTAATGGTTATGGCCTAGCTTGTGATTTTCAGGGCTTTTGCCGTTTCTACCAACTTTAAGTGTATTACACTGCTGTAAAAATAACATTGACACACTAGAACTAGATTGAAGTATATACAGTCTCACTGTTAAATCATACCTTTATTTCTAAATGTATCCTTGTAGTTCCACGTTGCCAGGTTCCAAAGTAATTTTTGTCACTTAAACATTAAGCCAGAAAGGTATTGAGTTACAAATTACCACATTTTTGACAGACAAGCCTATTTTTATGTGATTTTTAAGTTTGTACAGTCACCTAATCTTTACTTTTTACAATGTTCCCTATTAGATTTGCCAACTCCAACATTGTCCAACCTTACCTGCTGCTGCTTAGATCATACTCACAGAATTCTCCTCACACCAATCACTGTATCGCCCGGATGTTGCACCGTTTGGCAGTTGATTTGAAAATGGAGGCCCTTCTCTTCCAGCTGTCGGTGTTCTGCCTCTTCAACAAGATCCTCAGTGACCCTGCTGCAGCAGCCTATAAGGTACAGAGCAGACCAATGGACACCATTATAGTTCTCTACACGACATCTATGCAATTCAGACATGCCCTATAAAATCAAATGCGAACTTCTTACTATCTTTTACAGGAGCTGGTGACCTTTGCAAAGTTTGTGCTCAGTCGTTTTTTTGCACTGGCCGCACAGAACAACAAGGCCTATATTGAGCTGCTTTTCTGGAAGAATGTAGGAGCAGTACGCGAGATGACAGAGGGCTACAGTAAAGAAGGGTGTGTTATTTTTGTGGAGAGACATGTGTGTGCACAGATCCTTCATTAGGGTATGCCTGTGGTCACTATATTTAAGATGTGTAAATGAGATTCCACTGACTCTTCTTCAACTTCAAACTAAATTTGCACTGCATATTTGCGGTGTTGTGTGCACAGATCGGGTACAGGCAGAGCGGTTGGCGTTGGGAATGTCCCTTTTGTTAAATCAAACCTGCACACACACACACACACCAGCCTCTCGCTGAACTGCGCTGCTCTCCTGGTGTTGCCACATGCATCTTCTCTTTGCTTGCTCTAACTCTTTCCTTCGCCACTCCTCGTGCCTCCTCACTGTAACAAACCAGTACTCATAAATAATGTTCATCCGACTGATCATCGGATTGAACCCATCTGTATCAAACCTATGATCTGTCAGAGGAATCTCTCCTCATCATGGTCTTGCAGCGTCCTCTACTGGACAGAAGCCAATGCAATCCAAAAAATATATTTAATGCATAATCTGTTCTCTGAAAAGTATTTTGTACCCTACAATTTAAGAAAATACCAAAGTACAGGCATCCATTAATCTGTTGTTTTTAAAAAGTGTGGTCTATGACCTTTTTAGAGATGGATCAAAACAAAAAGTCATGTGGACAGAGGAAGATGAAGAGGAATTGCGCAAGCTTTACCAGGAGCATCGAGACTCTGAAGGTGATACAGTCTTCGATTTATGTGTATAATATTTGTTCAAATCTTAAAAACAGTTTTCATAGAAAGTTTTATCATTCTGTTTTTACCATTTTGACTTTAGTACCAGACATAGTGGAGACCCTGCTGCCGTTACTAAGCAACAGCACTCGCACGCGTCGCCAGGTGGTGTTCCAAATGGTGCGGATGGGGCTGGTGGACGGCGCCAAAGAACTTAAAAAGCAGAAGTAAGGCAATAATTATATATTAATATTTTCAAAAACACGGGCTGCATCTCCATTAATTGTCTAGAATAATTTTATAGTTCGGGGGCAGTATATAATTGGCAGAACAATATTGAAAAAGTAATGCCGCTTAGAAATAGTTTATTGTCTGTAATCAGTAAATTACAGACTCGTATAATTGTAATGATAAAGTTTTCTATCTTATAGAAAACCTTAGAAATACAGGAAGTTTTCTGGTGACCTTTTAGGTTTTCTTGTTTATTTTTATTCAAATGTTTTACATTGCTATCATAAACAAGTAGGCTGAGAGTTTGGACAATTGACAGTTATGACGAGAATATGTTATTTGATATTTCTTTATTAATAATGATTTATTATTAGTCAGTTATGCTTCTCTGACAATAGGGCAACATTATACTGGGACTCTGTTCTTGTGTGGAGGAGATTTTTCTTTTTTTCACTACTATCTTTTGCCTTTTAGCCAGAAGATTAGAATTTAAAAATGTTCTGTGTTTCTATAGGAAGGGCACACAGATTGTCTTGTGGACTGAGGAGCAAGAAGAAGAGCTACAGATTCTGTTTGAGGAATATCGAGACTCAGATGGTAGGTTTCAGAGGCCAAGTTTACACTTTAAGAGTAAAAGAGAAGGTTCCCTCATACTATTTAACAGCATCAGGTTCTGCAAAGCTTAACCTCCCATGTTTCCTTGGTAATGATTCTGTTTGCTTTCCTGTAGATGTGCTGGGGAACATCTTAAAGAAACTGACAGCTAAGCGCTCTCGTGCCCGTGTGGTTGAGAAACTTCTCAGTTTGGGTCTGGTGTCTGACAGACGAGAACTTCACAAAAAGAGACGCAGCCACTCTCAAGGAACCAGCTCTGGCAAGGGAATGGTAAGACGCTAGCGTTTGTTTGTTTGTTTGTTTGCTTATTTGGATCCACCATTAGCTACTGCATAGCAGCATCTATTCTTCCTGGGGTCCACAAAACGTACTTATATATTGTGACAATGCAACAAATTACAAAAAAAAAAAAATCTAAAACACAAATAAATATAAACAATAGGTAATAAAAGAAAAAATTCAATTGTTTAGAAGTGACAATTCAGCAATAAACAATTGAGATCATATACAGTAGTCAGGCTTGGAGCGAGTCTCAGATTTTCTAGAAGTTAGTTCCAGCTATTAGTTGCATAGTAGCTAAACGCTGCTTCAGCTTTTTTTGTTTTACTCTGGGAATGATTAAAAGACCTGTTCTAGATGACTCATGGGTCTAAATGGTTAATATTATGTTAGCATGTTTGTAATGTATTTTGGGCCAAAATTATTTAGTGACTTGCAGGTGAATAACAACATTTTAAAATAAATTATCTGAAACAAGGATCCAGTGTCGTGACAGAGAATCGGTGTAATATGTTCATATTTGTTGGTCCTGCGACCTGCGAAAAAACCTTTACAGTAGTCTAGCCTATTGGTAATAAATGTATGAATACGTTTTTCTCAGTCTTGCTATGTCTTTGAGGTATGTGGCTGTTGAAATTTAGGTCAGAATCCTTAGTTTTCAGAGACATGGACTCAAGGTGTGTGCTAACTTTTAGCCGTTCCTCTTTAGTACCAAAGATAATTAGCTCAAAGCTTTCTTCAAGTTTGTAATAAAGTGTATTAGGCACAAGGCAGATATTTGCATCTAGGAGTAGGAGATTTTACATCTGCATTATTTAAGTGTACCATTAAAATGTACTTAGGAAAGCTGTCTCTATCGATGTCATACCGATGGGATTTATCTAAGTAAAACTAAACTTTTTTTTTTTGTGATAGACTGAAGAAGAATTTCTGGCTGACCTTGCGGTTGATGAATCTATGGATAGAGGTGACGATGATAATGAGTCGGAGGAAGATGAGGAGAGCGAAGAAGAGGAGGAGAGTGAAGAAGAGGGAGAAGAGCAGAAGAAGAAGGAGGAGGCCCCAGGCCCGGCCTGTGAAAGTGTCAAAATTAATAGGAAAAGCACAAGGGCTGTGGAGAAAAGCATCAATGTTGGGAGCATGGTTCATGTTCTACAACAGGAAGGTAAGATTGAACCATTTAAGTTTTAGTAAATTACTATTACTGGCACTGTTTCCTGTCCTCTTAGGGTCCAATTGGTACCTTCTGCCAATTGTGATTTATTTTTCTAAGAAGGGTCATGTACATGTTTTTAACACCTATTCGTTCTTCACAGGTTTATCAGGACCCTTGTTGTGGCTACAGAACTGCCTGAATACAACAGCAAATTACCGTGAAGAAGAACGTACGTGAAGAGATTAATAGTTCCAAAATACCACAATCTACTGCGTATAATAAGATGACCTTGTTGAAATGACTAGTATGGATAGGCACGAGTAAACAAGATTATATTTAACCGCTGCGTGAGGTGAATCTCTGTCAGTATCTTTGCGATGGGAAAGAAGAGAGAAAGTTCATAGTTTTCAGTAGTTTATGCAAAATTATTATTGGCTTAAGTATTATTTTTAAATTGCTGCTATGATAATAGTTTCTAGACTATAGACATTGGTTGTGCCTAGTAGTCAAATGAAGAAGTGTAAGCAATACCCACTTGACAGAATTTCAAGAGGTAACCGTCAAGATTTTCAACAATTGGTCGTCCCAGACAAAATAAGTTCATCTTAAACGTGCATCTATTCCTACCCCCTTTGGCACTCAAGATAAACTGACGCAGGTGTTCAGTGCAATCAAATAGAAAGCTGATGATCTATTGCATTAATGAAAAAAAGAAAAAGTGCTTTTGATAAAATGCTTTTGCTATGCTAGTAAACATGTATGAATTGCTTTTCAGGCCAGTCTCAGCCTGTGCCACTGGTCCCTTTCACAGAGGATAACGAAGATGCAATGGAGAAAAAAAGCTTCCAGAGGTTGCTTAAAAAGCTGGGACTGCGAGCTCCAGCAGATGAGCAGGTTAGTCGTCACCACAGAAAAACAAGGCATTATGTTCATCTCAACTATGAGGTCTGATTAGTGCCAAGACAGAAGTGTTGCCAATGTTCATTGATGACAGTAACTTGACTTTGTTCAAATGTCGTTTGTGTGGTATTCAGGAGACTTTCTGGAGGATCCCAGCAGAGATAAGCACAGCCCAGTTGAGAAGGGCAGCAGCAGCCTTGAACCCTGCTGAGGAGGTAGCGGTAGTGGACGATGGTATAGAGGAACTTGGGGACCCTATCAATGAGTTTCAAGAGGAGTCAGGATCTCATGAACAGAGAACTCAGGCTCTAAGAGCCCTGTTACTGGCCCGCAAGAGAAAACATCCCTCAATGGAGAATCCAGGTCCGGTGAAACTAACAGGTTTAAATCTGCAGTGCGTTATGACTTCAGGAATTGTATTAATGTGCCATAAGCAAACAGTGACATTTCCTTGCATGTTTCAAATTTCTTGATTCCTGATGATGTTTCTCAGATTCCACCGATCCTACTCAGATCAAGAATATAGATGCTGACGGAGCGGTTCTGGGGTAAGCCATAAAACTGATTTGTTTGGATGAAGTTTAGGCTCTGCCTCCATTTCCTTACTGTCTTGGTATTTTTATTGTAGATCTCCACAGGAGAAGAGAGCCACCACTAAACGAATAAGAGTGTTGGACAGTGAAGAGGAGAATGGTAATGTGTGACTTTGTCAACATTGTTGCTATTACTACATTGCTGTCTAGCATAAACACAGTTAAGGACATAAAAACAACTTAAACTTAAGTAGTTTTATAAACCCTTGGGCTGATCTAGTGTTTTCATTTTAGAAGAGGATTTCCCCAGTGTAAAGAATATGTGTGGGGATGGTGATGTCGATTCAAACGTGGAAGCAATGCCTGCCAAACGGAGGCGTAAGAGGGTCCTAATTGAGGATGAAGAGGATGATGAGGATGATGTGGCGTAGTGAACCCTAAAGTACATGATTTGTGATACCAAATGCATCAAAAGCATGATTGTACTTCGAATCATGGTGGTCCAAGTTAATACTTTTCTCTATTGGTAGCCATTATGTATTCTGTATCATAGTTTAAAAAAAACTAATATTATGTAAATCGATGGTTGTTTTGAATTTGTCAGTTTCAATATATTCATGTTATATTGTCTTTCAATTTGCAGGAATATAATACATGGCCTCTTTATATAATTAAAATTGCAATTACCACTGTAATTAACATACAGTTTACTGTTAATGCAGTTAAGTAAATCTTTGCATCAACCAAATTTGTTTTCTTCGTTGTTCGTGCTCAAATCTATAATTATCGACATACTGGAAGTGCTACACCAATTGCAAGTACCTTATTGACAGTGTCAAAGTTTCTTATGAAACTTTTGTGATTCACAAATTTGCATCACTGATTTTTTATGTGGAATCGTTTTCTATTGACTGATTGTTCCAAACTCACAACTATTAACAAAGGGTGTATTCTGTTTGGCACAGGTGTATACCCTTATCGCATGAAACAATGATTTTGCTGAGTGCTGTATTCTGCTGTGGAGAGGACATATTATACCACATGTTCTGTAGTTTAGAGACCAGGAGGTGGTACCCCAATCTTCCTCACATCTGGACCACGTTAGCTACTTCCTGTCACCAGTATCCGGTCAGCCCCCTATGCTAAAGTAAACTTAAAATAGCAATGGGCTGTAATTAAGTAGGCCTACCCCTTAAAAAATGTGTGGGATATCCATACACCAGCAAAACAATATGAGTATATACATTGTTTTCTGACTGTCCTATACAAAATTACTCTTTCAGCAAAAAACAAATCCCTCAAACTTGCCAAAGACCCTTTCCTCGATAATCCATATTTTCCCAAAGTGTGGTGTAGGTCTATACAGATAGTCTGTCAACATACTGCTTCTAGGCTGCAAAGTTCAGAAAAATAGCTTTCAGCAAAAAGTTCAAACAAGTAGTATGCCTGGTAGATAACTGCTTTTGCAGATTCACTTCTGTAGTGGGCCAGTCATATTATTTTAATTAATCTGTTTTAGACAACAGCTAAAATATTTTATCATGATAATTTAATTTAGGGGCGAGTTGCTTTTATAAATAAAAAGGAGGCGGGGTTATATTATCTGTGGGTGTGTCTAAACGCACAAAAAATGTCCTGTTTAATAATTTTAAACATAAAAATATAGATTTTAAAAAATGCATTGAACTATTAATATAGCCATGTTACTCAGTGATTTGGGTCGCAGTCCGTTCCTAAATCTGCCCTCAAATCAAAACACATTTATGCAACCGACTATGGCAGATGGTGGACTCTGATGTCAAGTTTCAGCTGTTCATTTGAACGCTGCTGGTAGAGAATGAATTTAGACGTTGGGGAAGATGGTAGCCTGGAGAAGGGACAGTTTTCTTGGATTAAACACAATTCCTTAACTACATTATATCTAAATTATTTCATCGGTAGACAACGATAGCTACGATTAGAAAAGGCGGTAAGGGAAAGAAAGGAAGTGTGAATGGGAAGGTTTTGTCACCATTTATTCGAAGCAAAAGTTTTCCATAGTTTTTGAGAATTGAATTAGGTCAAGCATATGCCAACAATAGGCTACACCATTATCAACCAAAACAAGCTGGAGACACCGATCGTGCTCTCCCAAAAACCTTTAGTCTTTGGTTTTTGTGACCGACTGAAACGTTTTTTTTTGTTTAGTTTGTTTAGATTTTCGTTTCTTGCAGTTCTCATGGAAAGTCATTGCTGAGTGTTGTCGGTAAGTTGTTTTATTTTTTGTTGGTTAAAAAGGCGGTATTATTGATTGTTGTTAATTGTTTATTACCATATGTAGGCCTAGTCCATTTATAGAATTTTGCCTAACGCATGTGGCTGTTTTCATTTATGTTGTCGGTGTCCTAAAAAAAGGCGACCGACAATACTGTCTTGTTTCAGAGTGACCGTGTTACTGTTATTCAGTGTAATAAAAGGCAGATTATCTTATTATATTTTCTAAACTACTTACATGAAAATTTGCATGCACTGAAACGCTTCAAATAAAGATGTGTCGGTTTCCTCAGCGGATCCAGGATCCAGCAATACATTTAAAAACATTAGTTTACATCTGCATTTTATAATGAACATCAATGTTTATTCTACCTAATAGCCTTGGACTTGTTGGCCCTTTATAGTGAAATAACGGTACAAGTTATGAAAGTTACCAACAGTCAGTGGTATTCTGTGATGTGCAGCGAACTGAGACTTTACTGTGACCAAAGTCTGGTGTGAAGGTCCAACGCGCATTGATCAATTCCAAGTTTTAAGTGGGAAAAGGTTATATGTCCCTATAATGTCCCTATGACAAACATAACTATACCCCCTCCTTACAGTTCATCCACTCCTACATATAGGGTAAAGCTTGTCGTCTGGATTTGCTTGTACCAGATGGTTTTGCCTCAACTTGGAAAAATGCAGAGATGAGGCCCATCCCTGCTGGCCAAATGCTGAAAGCTAAACTTGTAGTATTTGCTACCTTATAGCTGCTCAAGTGCACATTGTGTTAGTCATAATGCTCTCTTTCGATTGGTACCCAAGTATGTCTTCTAACTGCTCTCTGGGTCGAACAACATATGTTAGAATAGAATAGAATAACTTTATTGTCTATTATAAGTAACAGAAATGCATCTTCAACATGGCTCTCATGTTCAAATTACATGATGTGTTTGCAAAAAAATTATCAATTTGTTTTTTTTCTTAATCCTGTCTGCATGTTCAATTATGTGAACTGTAATCATTGACGCTTTAAGATACCCACCCATCCAACTTGGCAACCTTAAAAAAAAAGATGGATATGTCTGTTTACCGTTGCCTGTATTCTGTACATCATTATACTCATTGTCTGTATAATCCACCAATCTATTACGCCTCCAGAAAGTTTTTCTGGTATGACAACATCCTCTTTAAATTAGGGAGAGGAACGAACTGCTATTTGAGAAGCGTACTCATCTACCCATCACTTTCTCATTGCCTTTATATGGACGGATAACATCCAATGTATTGATGACTTAAAAGAACATAATAATATAAAACGGAATAATGCTAAAACATGAATGTCAAATAAATAAGGTACATTTAGTTTTGTTAGGGCCAAATTTTTTATTTCTTCACACTTTTGGAGATTTGCATTTACGTTTTGTCTGGCAAAAGGTCCTTGCCTCCTGCAGTTTCTCTGAAGTTGCTGAGGAGTGACTTTGTCGGCCCTAATTCTCAGTTAAACTCAGATTCACTTGTTACAGAAGTTTCATCCAGGAAAGGGGAAAGAGAAGTAGTGTTTTTGAGGTTGAGAAAAAGCCTTGAAAGGTATTTTAGGATGGGGAAAGCCCAATATGAGCTAAAATTATAAACTGGAACCTGACAGACAGATGTGAGCCAGATCAGTGATTATTGAAGATGACAGACCTGATCTGAAAGACACAAATATACAGAAAATACTGCACTGACTCCACGGTATCACAAACCTTCCATCCTCCTTATTTTCTCTTTTCAGAACACACAATTAGGTCTGCCACACCTCCCTCTGTAATGTATACTCTAGCAACTAGCTTCACTGTCTACTGTTAACCCCACCCTCACTGAAGTAGAGTATACAGCCAGTGGTGTAGCACAGCCTAACACTACCACACATTCTAATAGATAATTTTAAGAGTAACATTTATTTTTAATAAGATTTAAATAAGATTATTTATCCATTAATGCATACATAACCATTTGCAACTGTATACTGTATACACACTTAATCTAATGTAATACAATATGTATAATAAAACATACATAATATTTGGGTATGCATGCATCATGTCAATAGTTTGCAAGCCTACTGTAAGTGTTGAAGATTGTATTATCGTAAGCACAAGGAGTGTTCATTGTGTGCGCCTATTTGTCATTCATGTGACTCTACTTTAGAAGGACTCCATTGTGTCTGTTCTTTTACGTTGGTAATTTTTTTTGTAAGTAGCTTTCTACAATCTGAGCTGAAAGGCCTCAATTGTTTGGACTTTTTTTTTCGAGGGCATAGCCTACATGGAGTGAATTGGTTTATGGAAGAATATAAATCTAGTGATACTGATGAAAGCCCTAAGACCGCCTACATTATAAACAGCTATGCAACGTTTTTACTTTAAACTAGTTGAAATCCCCTCCTTGAAGTTGAAGTGTTTCTTTGTAAACTAACTATTGGTTTGGATGACTCAGAAAATAGGGACTATTCAATTGATTGGTGAAGGCAGTGCTTTTATGTGTTTGCTTCACAGTGATTCTTTCTTTTAGTTGCTGTCCTTGAATCGCGTTCCATTAAACTTAGGTCAGATATTTATAAGTATAATTTTGTTTTGTCAAACTGTTTTTTATTTCTAGGTTCTTGTATTTGATGAAGTTGCCTACTAATTGTTACAAACATAACTTTGTTTATTATTATTTAATTATTGGGCTTGATCCCCTCTGCACACAGTTTACAGCTTCTATCATCTATACATTTTTTGCTGTACTGTGTTCAAGTCCTCAGACTGGGTACAGAATGAGATGACAAAGTTTGACTTGCCTGCTTAACTCAAAGCAATTACTAAAGAAAAATTTTGCATTTGGATCTCAAATTGATTTGACTAGTCACAGAGTGCTCCCCAAAACGTTTTAATATATCACAAAGGAATTTATCAATCTCAAGTGCCATATTGCTAGCTCTCATAGGCTGTTACATCATTGGCAGTTCGTTTTTGTTGTAAGCACACTGTAAACCTAACGTAATGTTGAGCATACAATTGAGCAGACGTTTTTGAAATGCTACTCAAGTGCATTGTGCACCTTAGACATGCCTAAAGGGTTTGCTATCTGTTTTTGCACACAGACTGTTATGAACTTAGTATATGAAGTAGTTGAACTGACAAAAATATATAATTGTAATTTCTGCTTTCTTTTGTGTCTCACTCTGAGGCTGATTTACTCCATTGAACGGAATTTTTTTGCTTTCAGCTCATGCTTAGCTGAATAAAGGCTGAAGGCATTTAGACAGAAAATAAAGCACAAAAGTGTCTGCCCCCCAGTATGTTGTCTTCAGGGGTAAATAAGGCAAGCTAACAATCCTGCAAGGATTTTGGGAAGTTATTTGTTGAGGATATTACCTCCAAATGTAAATTTCCTTCCTTGTACTTAGCTACATCTGCTAATCTCTAGTTCCTGCTTTGAGTAGTACTTGGGAAAAGTTGGGTTCAATATTTAAGCATAGAGCTCTATTTTGCAGAATACATTCAACGATGACCAGTGTAGCGCCCTGCTCCAGTGTCAAAACTGAATTTCCATTAAAATATATTGATCACTTTTTTCATGGTTACGTTGGGGTTACAAAACGGGAATTGCTATAGCGATTCTGATTACTACCAACTATCTTTGTGTTGTTAGTCATATCCTTAATATGGAGCAAAGTATTTATCTGCAACTATGGGGCGTAGGTTCCTGACTGTAATTTAATCCAGAAAGTAGCTATGGCACAGTCTTCTCTACTTCAATTGACAAGCAGAGCGATCAAACAGCTGGGTTATAAATTGGGTTCTCAGCTGGCCTTTGCCTGCAAGCAAACACACCCTTGGAATCCTTAAATGCTCTCAAATGAGCTATGTGGGGAACCTGGGCTCACCCTAGCTTGTCGGTCAGCTGTTATTTGCCAAAGAAAATACTTCTAGGTGTTTGTCCATTGTCAGGACAATATATCCATTCTACTATCTGTTTTAGTTACTGTAACACTTCGTTCTCAAGCTTACAGTTTGTCACTACTTTGATCACCCCTAAATAAACAACAACAACAACAACAACACCAAAAACTACTACACATGTCTTGGTCCTTGGTGTAGTACTCCCTGTGTAGTCAGTTGAGTGTCTTCATCTCCCAGAGTGCTTTGCTGTGGATGTCAGGAGAGGTCATTGCTTGGGCCTCTAAGCCTTTGTGCCGCTTTATAAAGGCTCTATTCTCCCAGAGAGGCACAGAACCCTTCCCTCTCAGACTCTAGCCACTGACTCATTAAGGGACAATTTAGGGACAGACACACCGATCTGGCAGATACACTTAGTGTGTGTGTGTGTGTGTGTGTGTGTGTGTTTGTGTGTGTTGTCGAAGTTTACTACATTCTTAACTTTTTCGTTTGGCCTGCAGAGCCAGCAACCCTAGAACCTTTACTTGTTTTATGTTTGACAAGTAAACTTTGCCATCAGAAAATTCTGACTTTGGTGTTGTAATTTTTGTTTTCAGAAGACTACCATTTTCTTATTTACTTGTTTGTTGTTATCAGTAGTTTCTTGTCATATAGTGAGTTTACATCCGCTTGAAAGAGAGCGTCCTTGTATTTACCATCTCGGTCTGATACGGACATTTGACTGGAGCAAATAAAAGTAAGCTGGTCAGGGTTGTCAAAATAGCAGGGAAGCTTGTAGGCCATGAGCAAAATCATTACATAATTGGTATAACACTGCTGTATACAGGAAAGCTCTGTCTATTATCAGTGACACAGAACATCCCATTCCAACAAATCATACTGTATTTAAGGTATTGCATTCAGGACAACACTATATAGCACCTCTGTCAAACATGAAAATGTTCCTACCTTGGTGGGACAAAACAGTTTGATTCTATTCTATTCTTATTTGATCGATAAATTCCCATTTATCTATAGCCCCAAAATATCACTGTTGAGCATCAGAAGCCTGATAGAGTTTTTAGCTAAAAAACAAGACCCTCCAATACTCTGTGGAAAATGGGAGATGGATCAGTGAGCGGCTTTCCAATGGTTTCTCATTCTTTCCATTTGAAGTCACGGGCAGGTTACAGTACACAGTTGTGTGTTTCTGGGACGGAACAATAAGTTCAATGGACACGTGTTGGAGAAAAAGAAGGTGTAACTGGAGAAAATAAAACATTGCTCACAACGTGAGCTAGCTGTAATCCGATCGGAACTTGGGTGAGCTCATAAAGTAGGTCTGCCAGCATCCCCACAGACAGTGGCCCACCCTGTGCTGGAGCACCCTCAACCACACTACATACACTGCCTTTGGCCTCACAATAAGCAAGAAAAGGGGAGGTAGGAAGGAAGAAATGGGTAGGAATGAAGGAAGTCAATTGCACTTCAGTCGGTTACTGCACCACTTTGGGAACAGAATTCATTGATTAAATTAAGGTAAAATATTGTCATAGAAAGTACAAGCTTTTAACCAATAGCTTTGTTAACACTTGTAATCGAAATTGAGCAATCACATGCTTAGTTTCAATTATATTTCATAAATTATTATTTGACATATCAGCTATTGTGGTATATTTTTTTGTGATACTCTATCCCTTTAATAATTTAAAGTGGTAGGTACATAGGTATAGCATTAGCTCGCTTCCTATTATGTAGTGGTTATGATCAGTACAAATGACAAAATCTACTACCAACTTTGGTAGTACTCTCTAGGATTGCATGGTGTCCTGTCCCTGGTTTGTTATGTTTATAGTTTCTTATCCTTGACTGTAGCCATAGAAACCTGGTATATGGGCCATACAGTGCTGTGCATAGAGCATACGGAACTAGAAGTTACAGTTAGCCAGCAGATTTCACTGTACCACACTTGAAGAAATAAAGAACACTAGAGGAGTGAAAGCTGATTGTTTATGAGAGGCAGGGAAATACGGTGTGGGTGGAGGTATGTGTATTTAGTTATTGTTCAGCTAGTGATCCAGTTGCTTAATTCCTGCAGCACATTCTTGTTGTACTTTTGTTGTACTTCTACTGATTCTGCAATATCTGAACAAATCTTTTTGTCCAGGCCAAAAGCTACTCCTGCTACTACCTTACATTACAAAATCATATACTTTAGTGGTCTTTGCTCACTAACCTTCTTCTTGTCCTCAACTCAAGGTTTGAAGGAGGATGGCGGATCCCTCTGGACTGGGACCTGATGTGGCAGGAGCAGGCATTCCTGAGATAGATGCCTGTGATGTAGATATCGAAAGAAAGTATGAGGTCATCCCTGCCGTCATCTGCTCCATGTGTTGCCTATTTGGCACCATATACTGCTTTTTTGGTAAGACCCCCAGATTAGGTACTACCATAAAGACATCAATACACTTTGCACTTCATACCAAAGTGTTGTTGACAAGATACACATAAAGAATTAATCTAACATTTTCCTATTTATCGTTTGTGAAACCTCCACATTATTTCTTTGTGTTTTATTAAATATTATGAAACTGGTTTAAGAAATTAAATCCATCTGGCGATGTATTCTGGTAATCTAATCACTCATACTTTGAGATGACAATTGTTATAGTTTGGATAACTGCATGACACAGCAGGCTGTTCAATATTTGTACCCGAATTTCAAGATAACATTATGTGTAGTCAGAAATGACTGCTGCAGGTAATTTTCTGTTTTCGTTTACCTTTAAACTTAACCTTCCTCCACCTCCTGTATTGTTTCTCCTTTTCTTCAGGCTACCGCTGCTTTAAGGCTGTGATGTTCCTATCGGGCCTGATGTTTGGCTCGGTCATCATTTTCCTACTATGCCACAAAGAGCGCGTGCTAGACACCCAGCTGAGCGTAGAGGTGAGCGCAGGCATCGGTCTGGGCATCGGCCTGCTGTGTGGCCTGGTTACCATGCTGGTGCGCAGCGTAGGACTCTTCATGACTGGCCTCCTCCTGGGCCTTCTTCTGGCTCTCTCTGGGCTACTGGTGGCCCATCAGTTCTACACGCCGTCCACAGTGTGGGTGCCCCTGGGCACGCTCCTGGGCGTAGGCATGCTGTTTTCTGTACTCACGCTACAGTGGCAGAAGCTGTTCACTGTGCTCTCCACAGCCGTTTTCGGGGCGGCTATCATGACGGTGTGTGCTGACTACTTTGTGGAAATGCTTGCCCTAGTCACACATGTGTATGAGTGCCTGCGTCTGGCACCAGCCCCACCACTCTGCTGGTACAGCTGGGTAATTCTGGGTATCTGGCCTGCCCTCAGCCTTTTGGGAATACTGGTCCAGTGGAAGTTGACAGCAGAGGGATTCTCCCATACAGAGGGTAATATGATGTTTACAGCTGATATGTACTTTTGTCATGCTAGCTGCATTGATCTATGCTGTTTCTTTAGCTTATAGACAAAACATTTTTACATTGTAATGTCATCAAATATGTATGTGCCTACTATTAACTTATCTCAGCTTTAGAGAGAATCATTTGTGTTATCGTCACGTTTGCCTAACAATGACCACAGTTTGACATTACATTACATTACATTACATTCATTTAGCAGATGCTTTTATCCAAAGCGACTTACAAAAAATTGTGCCTGCAAAAAGATAAGGTAAAAACCACTAAGTCTACCACTAATAAGTCAGGTAGATAAAATAAGTG
>JAVQIZ010234754.1:0-28292 GCA_036023535.2 Galaxias brevipinnis | reverse complement strand
ATACATTAGCATGCAAAACTGAAGAGGCAGAGAGCACAAGATTCAACAGACAAGATTGCATTCCTCCTCCTCCTTCCTTTGGGGTCTGGGTCTAGGGGGGAGAGACAGTTTGTTCATCTTTCTCTTCCAGGCATGCTGTTTTAAAAAGACGATGAAGGGAGTTGACGGGCAAGCTTGCCAAACTGTAATGACAGACCCTAACTGTCCGTTAAACTGAGCTATTCATAGTCATCGTCATTTGCCCGGTTCTAGGAAGCTGATGTAGGTCTGTGTAAGAGACCAGCTGTAGACTATAGCACATATAGCACGTATCACTTTTCCAGTCATAGCAGTCCATACCTATCCCTTTTAGAGTGCAGTTGTCTCAGGTCACTATTCAGCAGCAAATAACGTGTTTTGGTAACTAATAATGTGCCGCAAATGTTGGACAGTACAAGTTATTTTATCAAATTGTCTATTTACAGTCCTTACGCCGAAAGCTACGGTCTAAATGCCTTGGTTCAATGGAACGATTATATTTAGCACAGACAGTGCTGTAGGCTAATATATTTTTGTCTGTGTCTTGTCACTTAAACTTGCATAGATCTTCTGTACAAAGATGAGACCATAAGCCCCCTCTTCAAAGGGACTTTTGAAGGTAATTTGAACCATTATACATTTCAGAAGGCCTAGTAGTTTTCTAAAGGGGGATTTCCATTCTGAACTGTCAGTTTCTTTGAGGTCTAACGTTGTCACCTCTCCTGTGTAAAGGATCACAGATTATAGTGATGCATTTTGTTTTTGGTGGTCTCTTCCGAAGAAACTGATATAGCTGAAAAATGGACTTTCAGTCATGTGTTTTTAAGAGGACATCAGTAGTTTCCTAGGGGAGGCCTGGGGTTTTATTGACTACTTGTGGAACACATGATTCCCTCTCAGGCCCTGGTTAGACCCAGACCGTCCGGCCTCAGGCTCTAGTTAGACCTGGAGTCCTGAGTCATCGACTAGCCACATGACGCTGGGCATCATGGCACACGTTGGCACGGCGGCAAGGATCACACTCTTGGCGTGGCCTAATTCTTTGGTGTGCGATTCATACCTTCCACCTCTGACTTGAAAAGGATCTTTCTGTCGTCACTCTTCCAGCCTTCTTTGTAAGGTGCCATTATTGCAGATTTTATTCCAGAAGCAAATTTAAAATTTTTATTGTCAATGTTATAGCTTGTATCGATTGTGTTTTGGTCGATATTTCCAATTAGTACTTCGGAATCTTCTGACTCACAGAGCTATCTTTCATCACTTCTGCTTAGACATCTTTTACTGTGAATGTATTGCATTTCAAAGCTCTTTGATGCTAGGGATTTATTTTACTGTAGACGTAGGATATTAGGCCAACCCCAGGCTCTCAATCTTTGCTACACTTACATTTACTGAATGTTAACTAGCTTTATGGAAAAGCTTTTCTTTTTTTGCACCAAACCCCTATTTTATACCAATGTATGTATCTATTTAAATAATCCCATCTGATGGTGTTGGTATAGTTATAATAGGTTTGCTGTCTGGGTTTACAGAGTGCATTAAAAATACATCGTAAGTATAGAGGATGATGATGCAAATTATAAGTTACTGCTACTACTTTAGCTGTGCCCACATGCCAAGGTACCCAGTGGTCTGCTGCAGGATAGAGGAAGAGAGAGAAAGAAATGTGAGAGAAGAGTCACCCATTGGTCCTTGGTCTTACCCGTTTTCAGCCTTGCATGGTTTTGATCTGTTTATTTTTTCGCTGAACCTTTTTTTATATTCTGTTATGCCTTATAGCTTCTTCTTTGCTCAGTCTCTCTCTTGATGCCAAATTGTAAATTCTCATTTAGTTTGGCAGTTTGGTAGCAAGTAAACACATTTTTACTTACAATTGGGCAGTCTTCACAAAACCAAACACATACATAATAGACACAAACACATTAACATGTGACATTACAACACAAAAACAATACAGTTAGATAAATACATATACAATTACCATGAAATAAAATAAAAAAATCCTTGGATAAACACAATCCTCTGCACAAACTCTCTCCCCTCTTCTCTTTCCACATCCCTCTCACGTCCCTTCATCCTCCTTGTCTCTCCTGCACTCTCCCTGACAATGTTGGTGTTGTGTTGGTCTAAAGGTGAGAGTTGAGGGGTCATGGTGCGTGTCAGCTGGTGTGTGTGTCTGGTATTTGGCACTGCTGTACCAGGACAGGGTACAAGAAAAAGCACCGAGGAGGGCAGCTATTAGGGGGTTGACGACAGGTTGACGCCACAGAGGTGAACAGAGGAACAGCGCTGATTCTCTATCTTATTGATTCATGATGGTTGTTCTCGCAAAAGCATACAGTGGGAATGGGTGCAAGACTCGAAGGGGTGTGTTTGTTATGTCTATGTGTGTGTTATGTTTTAGTGGTTTTCTTTTAGTGGAGTGTAAGCCAAGCTGAGCGTTTGTGTTGTGTGCGTATTTGTGTGTGTGTTTTGTGGACTCAGTTGGCACACATTAGCCTTTCCTTCTACCTCATAGTATCAGGTATTCTACGTGAGTGTTTTAATGCTGTTCCTGTGTTTGCACGGTTTGTGTTTGGACACGACAGCTGTTTGTGTTTGGCTGTTTGCCTTTGGTTGCTGGTGTTCAAAGATGTATTGGCTCAGAGTTTTATTGTCTGTGTGTGATCGGGGCGACAAGTGTGTATGTGTGTGTGGCAAATTGCTTGACATTCCAGAGGCACTTTACACTGTTCAATTGACCACCGTGTCTGTCATCATCTGGTTCAGCATCACCTAGTGGTCTTTGAAAGGAACTGCACTATTGAATACAGGGCTGCCGTTTTTAGGGGACAAATTATTTATCTTCTAAAGATTGCAGTACATTTTCATTTAAGAGTGTTCATATGAATCTTTCCTAAGTATTGTATATTCCACACTATTACAGAATTGTTGGCAATATTTGCTGGTTTCATCATAACTAAGTTACAAAGTGAAATCATCACTTTTCATAGTATTTAACCCCTTCACTTGTCTGAATGCTTACTGCCCTTCTTTAATGAGAGCAAGGTACAGGGGTGGCCAGTTAACAACATTGTGGGCTCCACCTATACTTATTGAATTAAAAGGAGAGAGAGAGAGAGAGAAAGAGTTGGGGTCAATGTCTTTATACCTGCATACCTGTCTTGTCTAGTCCAATCTTGTGAGTGCACGTATAACATAATATACATATGTGTCAGTCTCTCTCTGCATGTGCCAGTGTAGGTTCCATGTTATTTTACTGGGTGTGTTCTACCGGCCTGTTTCTCTGTACTTATTTGTATCGGGCGGTGTTGATGGTGGTCCCCTGTCTCCAAAGGCCCCCAGGCAGGAAGGGCCTAGGCGGGCAGCAGATGTGAGCAGGGCCAGGGCGCTGCCACTGCGGTGGGGGGAAACAGAGGTGCGCATTGTGCTGGCTCTCCCACCTCTGCAATCTGATACAGTTGGCTGGCTGGCTGGCTGGCTGCTGCTTCACATGGTCATGCTGTCCCCTGTCAAAACGCTTGTTACCGCTCTCTCCTCTTCTGCACTCTCTCTCTCTCTGCTCATATCCTTTTTTCTTTCCCTTGCCTTTGCTACATTTTCTCTTGCTCTCTCTTCTCTTTTCTCTCTCCTCTCTTTCTCGTCCCCTCCTTTCCTTCCGTCACACATCCCCTTCTAAGGGAGTTTTTGTTTTTGAGCGTTAATGGTGCATTACGGTGTACCCTACACTTAGAGAAAACGCCTTCACCTTCTTGTGTACTTCTCTCAATTATTTTTTCTTAGACACACTCACTATTTTTCTGTCTCTCTGGTTTATTGTTACATCAATATACTGTGCTGTAGACTCTCTGAGTCAATATTAACACACTGTATCGTTTGTGTGTTACCACACACTATATTGTCGAATGTAGACTGGGTGTCACCTAAACTTAATGGTCAGTGAAGGGATAGTCAACCCAGGCCACCTTTCACTGGTTATACTGGAGAGCCCTGGGGTCAGATTGAGGGCCATATTTGGAGGCACTGATTTAGAGTCCTTGACTAAGAACTATTCAAAATCAAATCTAGGTTATGATTAGATGAACATTAATCTTTTTGGGGGATTTCGCAGATTAATTAGTCTTTTTGGCGGTTTAGTTCATCAGGAGTCGACTTAAGTGAACGTGGAACAGATTTACACCATGACCAAGCAAGCATGGTTTCCTCCCTTATTTTAAGCGCTGCTTAAAAAGTGGCTGAAAATTACTTTACTTGAGTCGGGAATGCGAACTTTAAAAACTAAATATAGACTCGTAATTTCTTAAACTTTATATTACATCTTTGGTAAAGCTGTCATCGATTCGATTTTTTACTTACGCAGTGCTTAACGCCCAAAGTAAGCCCATTAAGAACCAGTCCCCTGCAAGGTTTGATATAAATGACACTAATTCACCCACTTATTGAAAACAGTACAGTTTTTTAAACCAGCGTACAGTTTGGTTTCAGCCACTGGCTGATCAGCCCAGAGAGCACTTAACGGATAAAATAAACCTACTCATGCAGGAGTAAATTCACTGAGAGGGACTGTTGAAGGATAGGATTAACTACTAGTGGGACTCCTGCTGCCCCACTGTGTGGGAATGATCAGACCAAGTCAAAACCATGCTGCTTACCAACTGGAAGAACTACATGCACCGCCCATGTGGAATGGCTAGGTGTGTGTCCTGGCTAATATGGGTAGAACATTCCACGTGGATCATTTTCAAAATATTGCAGATAAATATCGCTTTCGGCCTTGCTACCTCTAGTTGCTTGGGTATTTCTTGTCATGGTAATGAGAGAGCATTCTGAGGAAGCAATTGTTTCTATGTTGTATCGACTGTACCCCCCCTCCCCCCGGCCCACCATCCAACCCCTATTTTGCAGACTGCACTGATTCAGTCTGTCTCCTCTCATTCCTCCTGTCTAAAAACGGCGTGATAAAACAAACAAAAATGGGGTACACACCACAACTTTCTTAGAAAGAAAACACAAGCCTATATAAATATGGACCTTGTCCTTCAGGTAGCAGTCAACTTGACACTGAGGTATCAATAGAACTGAACGGAACTGTTCTTCAATGATTTTTGCCTTGGTGCCCATCCAACAGAGTGGACAGGGATATCGTGGGCCAGCACCAATAAGGTCATTGATCCATATTTAGGTATAGGTTAGTGGATAGAGTGCCAGACATGGACGAAGGGCCAGACCGCAGCAGAACTGGGCCGGCCAAAACGTGTGTAGCACCTGTAGCTAGACAGAGGCTGATTGACAGACTAGCATAGATCATGGCTGTGTGAATTTAAGGGCAGGATGTCAGACTGGCTCTGTGGTCTGTCTGTGTGTGTGAGAGTGTGCACAAGCGCTGGTGAGCAAACGTTTGCCTCCTGTTTCATATCCGTGTGTGTCTCCCTTACAGTGTCTGTGCAGTTAGGAAAATGTGGATGATTCAGCATTATCATAGTAGCGCTACTTGTTTTATTTGCTTGACATATACTGGTAGACTCTATTGAGATAGACAGTGTGCTCTGTAGCACTGTTCAGAATTACAAGACGCTGATTTTGGTCTGGTATTTTTGTTCTTTTGTATTGGATTGCATTTGTTTTGAGTGTGTCAAGTGCTACAATAAGGATTCTTTTACTCAGTGTACCATTTATTTTTCATGAAGTTCATGACTGTAAGTCTGGGTGAGGTTATGTTGGCTTGAACGTACCCGACAGGCCATGCACTATAACAAAGGTTCACTTTGTTATTGTGGAATGGATGGAAACTAAATCGATCAGACGATCTTGCCGTGCTCTTATTTCTTCATCTCTTCTTCCTCCTCAGACCCAGTGGATGTGTTGCGGGCGCTGCAGCTGCCCTCTCTCCCCGAGGGCGTGCGGAAGGTCCCCGGCTTCTGTCACTCGCGACGCGCCGGCACCGCTGACCATGCCTACCGCATCACCAAGAAAGCCCAGATCTCTGCCCCCACCAAGCAACTCTTCTCAGGTGAGCGGCCATTTACCATTCCGGAGACAGTCGAGTACATCTGTCATAGCTGTTTTGGTCAAGCACTCAAGTTGACATGTCTGAAATGTATAGCAAGGACAAGGTTCAATTGATGTTTGTCAATATACTGTAGCGTTTAACATTAAATTATTAATTTGCTCAGAAGCCTCTACACGCACTTTTGGGATTTGCAACATCATTTGAGATTGCAAAAGCTATGCCATATACCAATCAATTGCATAATGTTATGGTTACAATATGTCAGCATTTTGGGCCCATATTCTCCTTTCTTAAAGTAAAGGTTATTTTCATACTGAAATAACTGCCTGTTGCACAACATAAGTGCTAGGATGCATCTCACGTGCACAGTATAATTATACGGTATGGCACAAGAGTGGGAGCTAAACTAAATGGGCTGGAAGAGCCAAAACAAATTAACTTAAAATGACTGTCTGAGACCCTGCAGCACGGAGACTAGAATGGTAAGTAGCATTTATGTGGTGTATAAGAAACACTCCAAAGGATTAACTCATTTCAACCCACTTTCAACAAGTCTGCCAGCCATCTAAGTCTCCTTCTCTCTGCTCTCACCTGTTATCATGTCTGCTGTAGCTGCAGTGGGAGTCTGTGGGGGTATAGGTGAAGGGCTCGGCTTGTGCTTGGCCTGTGTCTTGATCATGACAGAGCTTGTTGTATGTAGTCACAAGTCACAAAACACCCAACATCTATGTTGTCAAGCTTTCTTTTGGACTAATAACTCGGAGTAATTCTCCGTATCCTGTGCTGTTGAACGTGTTGCAGCCCCCTTTCCACTGTACCGTTTCCTACCTTTGCTTCCTTATTTCTGGTCCTAAGCTTTCACCTCGTCTTTCTCATGCTCACTTTTCCATGACCCGTCCACCCCCCTATCTCTCTCCCTCTCTGTCTTCTACCAGGTCGTTTCCCGGAGAACTTCTCCATCATGGCTCTGGTGAAGGCCCAGGTGGGTCTGCAGGCCTTCCTGTTGTCCATCTACAGTGAGCAGGGCATCCAGCAGCTGGGCATTGAGCTGGGCCGCTCCCCCGTCTTCCTGTACGAGGACCAGAACGGCAAGCCCGCCCCCGAGGACTACCCACTGTTCAGGGGCGTCAACCTGGCCGACGGCAAGTCAGTAACCTACAACAACCACCTCGCACTTACCCGAAGGAAGCTGTCTGTGTGTGCGTGTGTGTGTGTGTGTGTGTTCCAATGTGTACTATCTACTACTGTACTGTGTGCTGTACTACTACTATGTGTGTGTGTGTGTGTGTGTGTGTGTGTGTGTGTGTGTGCGTGTGTGTGTGCATGTAGGTGCAAGCAAATGTCTGCATGGCGAGGGACTGTGAATATTTCTCTGAACATGTACACCACGAGCATAAAAGCCAGTGTAAGTTTGCTCCCCAGTGCAGTAAGTAAAGCACTAACAGCACACTGCCTGGGGAACCCTGTGCGTGGCCCCTTTCTCTCCTGCTCTTCCTCCTCCCCACCTGTAGGTGGCACCGCATTGCTATCTCCGTGCAGAATAAGAATGTGACGCTGCTGTTGGACTGTAAGAAAAGGATGACCCGCTCTCTGCCCCGTGGCAACAACGCCGTCATAGACACCAACGGCATCGCTGTATTCGGAGCCCGTCTGCTCGACGAGGAGGTCTTCCAGGTCAGGAGAGAGGAGGGGGTGTTTTTATTTGTTGTTGCTATGTTTGCCATTGTTATGCCTCCCAGTGGAAGTTTCAATACCTTTAGCTTGTCAGGTAAAGCTGTATCCTATACAGATTGTGTCTTCTTGTCCTGTCTCTGTTTTTAAACCTGTTGCCAACCCTTGACCCTCTCCTGTTAAGGTGGATTTGGTAACATGGGTCCTGTTAACATGGATGGAATCCTCACCACTTTCCTTTCCCTCACATATTTTTTGATGAATTTGTTTTTGCTTTTTTGCGTTTCCATCCACAGGGAGACATCCAACAGCTTTTGATTGCCTCCAACTCCCAGGCTGCCTATGACTTCTGTGAACACTACAGCCCTGACTGTGACTCCCCACTACCCAATACCCAGGCCCAGGACCCCAACACATTCGTAAGTAGAGCACAGACATAACTTACAGCAGACACACACATACACACACACACACACACATACATGCATGGCCGTGGACGTGCAAACACACACGACACAGTTCTCTGTAAGAAGGAAAACATCAATCTAAGAACATTGCCTGCTCCATTGAAAATGACCACCGCACCGCTCCACCCACCATAACGTAGCACCCCTAGTGCCTCGTCACTCACTGAAGGTATCAAAGAGTTCATCAGTCACTCCAAGAAGTCATCAAAGTGCTACTCTCTGTATCCCTCATGCATATTCATCATCATCATCATCATCATCATCATCATCATCAACAACAACTGTTCATACCCATTTACTTTCCTCCTCACCCTTTCTGTGTCCACTCCAAATGGTATGGGACAAGACTTAAGTGGTATTTTAGTGGATTTCACATAATGTTATCAATTTGATTACTTTTTAGTTGAAGTTTTTACATTTATTATCAAATCTGAGGACATTGGCTACTAAAACACAACCTCTAAATCACATTAATCAACACTGTTTGAAAATCCTTACCCCAGAGCCAATCGGCGCACAGAAGGCCTATTGAAAGAGGATGATACAACACAACCCTCTCTCTACTTTAAAATGATTTTCCTTTGTGACCACAAGGCGGGAAAAGTCTTTGGGTACACCAAAAAAAGAGCAAAGTCAAGTCTGATTGAAATATGCGATAATTGAGACATGATGTAAAGATAAGCGATGGCTAAAGGTTGACCTGCTTTTCTCACTGAGGCTGGCGGTCTTGTGGTTACACGCATAGCATTGCTATACCCTCGCTAAACGATTAGCTAAATAAGGCCTTTCCCAAAATATTTGGGGGGTTAAACTAAAACCAAGTCTGAAACTATTTCCTAACACATCATATTCAAGCTACCTTTAAGATGCACAGCATCTACAATGTTTCTGTTCACACTGTCCATATACATTTAGCTATGATATCTCATTCACTCTAAGTCCACACACGTGATTCCATTGAGACCTGTTGATGCTGATGAGATGAGTTCCGCTGAATGAATAACACTCAATGTGGTTCTATTCATTGACTTTCTCCCTTGCTTAATTGATTTATTGATTTTCCTATTCATCAATGTGTTCTATTTGTCTTCTGGACTCCTAACCATCAAATAGAGACCGTTTGATAAATAGAAAACATTCATTGCTATTTGCTTCTCCAAAATTCTCTCTCTCTCTCTCTCTCTCTCTCTTCCTCTCTCTCTCTCTCTCTCTCTCTCTCTTCCTCTCTCTCTCTCTCTCTCTCTCTCTCTCTCTCTCTCTTTCTCTCTCTCTGTCCATCCCCACACTTTTTCTCTCACCTTTTCTGCCCCTTTATTTATCCTCTTCTACCCCCCTCTACCCTGCTCACTCTTCACCCCTCCTGTCATGCATTCCACTGCATTCCTCTGCATCCACCTAACCCTCCTGCTCCCCCCATTTCATCCTTCCCTTCATCCCCCTCTCCCAGTCCTTTGATGAAGAGCGGGATGACTATGAATACCCCTATTATTACGAGGAAACAACAGGCACTCCCTCCTTTTCTCCATCCCCCTCTCCCCTATCAAGGGGCCTCGCTGAACAGGTAAAAACGGAGCAAGAGACGGAAAACTAAAACAGAAGGGGAGAGCGATAGAGAACGAGAGAGAGTATGACGGCTCTAGCATAGCTCATTACAGGCAGTAACTGCTGTGTCTTTAGTGTCCTATGTTTTATGACCCTTCAAGATAACACTATCCCATATTTTTTCATGTATTTAAAAGGATCCCCAGTATAACACTATCCCATACTAAAATAACATCAAGCAATCTCTATTGAGTCTAGTTCATTTCACATGCATTTGGCATTAAAATAACTTACCTTTGTGTTTTCTGGGAAACATCCCAGATTAAACCGTTTCAGATGCGTCAGCTAGTCATGCCTCTCTCGCTCCCCGTCACTCTAACCCTGACATCCTGAACTCACACCAGCCACTCTCACATCACCTCGTTTCACCTGCGTGATCATGTTGCTTTGACATTGTGCATTCATGTTGTCTTAATGTCATTGAAATGTGTCTGATTGTTGTTAACGTCTTGTTGCTTGTGTGTGTTCACAATGCGGGGGCACTGGGGAAGTCAGGTGTGGCATTAGTGGTGTGATAAAACGCACACATACATACAACTCTCTCCTGCTCCTTCACCTCATCCACACGATGGGCTGCACCAACTGTCAAGGAGAAAGGGCTGGAAGACAGAACAGGAATATATTGAATATATTTTATATTTATAAATATATATTTTATTATTGACTGATTTGAACCCAGGCTCAATTTTTTGCATTGCTGACTTGTTAAAAGTCACTCAAATTAATTTAGTAGTCGCTCAAGTTTAACTGAATTGCGCTACCATTTCTGCTAGTGATTTAAACAAGACAGAAAACCTGTTCAAGCATAATGCTCAAAATTCCACCTGGGTTAAAAACAAAACATAGAACATGTCACTTGAACTGGTTCAATGTTTGTATGTCAGATTGTGTAATAGTATTTAAATAATAGTCATATAGTGTGCACCATTATTGCCTGCATGGATCCACATCTTATTCATCCAACTCTCTTGTCTTTTGTTCAAAGCGGAAATTTTAATATACCCATATTTCCTTCTTTCAGTGTATGCCTTCAAAGTCATTCTTGAATCTAGAATGGCATGATCCATTTATTTTCTTGCTTGATAACTTGTCTATATACATTTTCTTATCCACTTATTATTATTATTATTGTTATAATTATTATTATTATTATTATTATTATTATTAATTAAGTATTTATTTAATTATGATACCATGCATGAATCTTCACCTCTTGTTGCATGGCAGGTGAGAATAACTTGTTTGAATTTGAAATTATGTTAAATGTATGTACTCACAGTTTTAGGAAATCATAAAATCATATTACGCTCTCGGTCAAGCTAACATTCCCTGCTCTCTCTAACAGCCAATGCTTCCATCAAGAGTGTGTGTGTTTGTGTGTTTGTGTGTGTGTGTGTGTGTGTGTGTGTGTGTGTGTGTGTGTGTGTGTGTGTGTGCGTGTGCGTGTGTGTGTGCGTGCGTGTGCGTGTTGCTCAGCTGACCAATCACACCCCAGTGCCTCTGCAAACCACAGGCTCAAGATCAAACATGCTGCTTTGTTATTAATATGGAGAATGGCATTACTGGAGAGATCGGCAAAATGATTTCCATTTAGCTTCAAAAGAATATCCTTGTTTTGTTTCCTGGGCCTAACAATTCAGTGTTTATATATAACATTGTCTTTGGACATTTTAAAAAAGATTTATTAAGCCTTTTATTTGTTTAAAATTCTTGCTGTATCCAGTAATGCCTGAACAGTCTCAATAAATGATCCAAGCCTTAGCCATCTTTATGTCACCGTGTCTCAAACCATCTACCCTTGTTTTTCTCTCTTCTTCTGTCCATCCCTTGTCTGTGCGTTTATCCCCTCCCAACCCTTACATGTATCTATCCCTCCCTCCCTACTCCTCTCTCACTCTCTCTCTTGACACCCACTTTCACAAACTACAACACTGCAAACAACAAATAAATACATATAATAGAAGAAGGTTGCAAATGGGAAGCCAGCCCCTGCTAAACTGGCCCCAGTTAAAGCAAAACCAGCCAAGACCATACTTGCCAAACTCTTAGCTACTCCTGCCGCGTCCACCGCTGCCAAAGCACCAAAATCGGCCCCTGCTACTGTTGTTAAGCCCACCAAAGCCCCCAAGCCTGCCCCTGCTAAACCTGCCAAAGCCAAGCCTACTGCTGTGGAGGTCTTGCTCTCCAAAATCAAACCCACTGCTGTCACACCAGTAGCAAAGGTCACACCTACCCTAGCTAAAAATGGCAACGGAGGTGACAAAAAAACTAATGGCAATGGCAAAGTAGCTGACAATAAGAACGTTAATGGTGAGACCAAAGTTAATGGTAATGGCAAAGCCGCTGTTGAAGCTAAAGTCAATGGCAAAGCGGCTGTTGAAGCTAAAGTCAATGGCAACGGCAAAGCCGCTGTTGAAGCTAAAGTCAATGGCAATGGCAAAGCCGCTGTTGAAACTAAAATCAATGGCAATGGCAAAGCTGCTGTTGAAGCTAAAGTCAATGGCAAAGGCACTGTTGAAACTAAAGTCAATGGCAATGGCAAAGCTGCTGTTGAAACTAAAGTCAATGGCAATAGCAAAGTCGCGGTTGAAACTAAAGTCAATGGCAATGGCAATGGCAAAGCCGCTGTTGAAGCTAAAGTCAATGGCAAAGCAGCTGTTGAAGCCAAAGCCAATGGCAACGGCAAAGTGGCTGTTGAAGCTAAAGTCAATGGCAATGGCAATGGCAAAGCCGCTGTTGAAGCTAAAGTCAATGGCAACGGCAAAGCTAACAGCAATGGCAAAGCAGCTGCCGAGGTCAAAGTTAAAGGCAATGGCAAAGCTGTTGTAGACGCTAAAGTCAGTGTTGAGACTAAAGTGAATGGCAATGGTAAGGCAACTGTATTAGAGAAGAAAGCCAATGGCGAGGGCAAATCTAATGGTAATGGAAAACCAGCAGCTAAAGCCAACGGTGACGCTAAAGCTAATGGGAATGGAAAGGTAGTATCTGTAGATCAGCCCAATGGCAAAATTGGTGGCGAAAAAAAACCAAATGACAATGGTGCTACAAAATCCGAAAAACCTGAAACCACTACTAAAGTCGTGTTAGAGAAAAAAGTAGTCACTAAAGTTACGGTACAAAAAGTAGAAAAGCCTGTGATCAGTGCAGTGAAACCTGCAGTTAAGACAGAGGCAGCCAAACCAGACTCCACTAAAGCACCAAAAGTTGCCTCTACAAAAGCACCTAAAGTTGAGGCCACTAAGGCACCAAAAGCAGAGGCTACCAAAGCACCAAAGATTGAGGCTACCAAAGCACCAAAGATTGAGGCTACCAAAGCATCAGTAGTTGAGGCTACCAAGGCACCAGTAGTTGAGGCTACCAAAGCACCAGTAGTTGAGGCTACCAAGGCACCAAAAGTAGAGCCCACCAAAGCTCCAAAAGCTGTGGGCACCAAGGCACCAAAAGTGGATGCAACCAAAGCACCGAAAGTTGAGCCTGTCAAAGCACCAAAAGCTGAGGTCACTAAAACTCCTCCGGCAAAACCTGTTGTGACAAAGGTTGAAAAACCTGAGATCATTAAAGTTCCAGCTGTAAAGACAGAGGTCACCAAAGTTAAAACTGTTATCACTAAAGTTGAAAAGGTCAAAGCCGAGGTCGTCAAAATTCCAGAGGCAAAAACTGAGATCACTAAAGTCAAAACTGTGGTCACTAAAGTCCCGCTGATCAAGCCAGTGAAAGTAGAAAAAGTAAAGACCGTTGTGGTTGAAAAACCTATCCCTGTCAAACCCAAACCCGCTCCGAAGAAAGAGCCTCCCACTCCAGCTCCTGTGTTGCCCACTCCCCCCAAGACAGTGAGACCGCGAGTGGAGGTAGACCATCATAACATAAAATCCCTGCACAAACAAATGCCACCTTTCGACAAGACAGCACTGAGCGGTACAGAGGTCCCAGCCAAGAAGCCAGGCAACGGCTATCAACAGGTACAACATGAGAGCCCGAGTTGGGCAAACCGTCCTGAGCAGTATCTTCCTCCAGTCTCTTCTGGTCACCATGGTCTTCTCCATCAAAGTTTTAACTGCATTGGTTGTTGAACTGAGCTCTGTTTCCCCAGACAGTCAATGTTTAGGTCTGTAACCTCAAATTGGATAGGTGTATGTGCTGAAGACCAAATTATCCCTTTTTCAGAGATAAACATGAAAATATTTACTTGACGAAAAATATAAACATATAAATTGTGATAAGAAAAAAATGGATCCTTTTCACATAATCTTTGTAATATAAATACTACCTTGTTTCTATAAAACATAGAATGAAGTATTAAAAATACAATCATTGCAGAGAGGGGTAAAACCTTGATGGGGAGCACCTGGGCCTCAGAATGGAAGTTGGCATATACCAAACTGGACACTCTCCTCCGTTTGTATATCATATGATCTTAATGATCACCCCAATCTATGATATAAAACAGTGGCACAAAGACTGTTATATTGAAGCATGACTATTTGAACAGTCTCCCTACTTTTCCTTCCCCGAAACTCGGAATCTGATCTATCCTGGAAGTTGCTATTCGGTACTTGCTATGTTACTGCAGTCCTCAAATGGTTAGTGCACTTGTCGACTGAATCGACTGAATGTGCATGGAAATTACTGAACTTCAACAGAACTTTAAAAAGCATACACCATCACAAACAACGCAACACAGTCTCTTCCATCTCTCTGTCTCTGTCTCTATCTCTCTGTTAAATATCAGAACTTTATCATATTTATTATAATATATATTTTATATAGAATATGACTGAAGAAGCCTCACAGAAACTGCTCAGAAGACTTGCTAAATATGCATTTATCTGGTTCATTGAGCAATATGAATTGATAAGAAACATAAAATGATCAATTTAAAGTCATAGTTTATATTATTCAAAAATATTGCAAACCAATGTTCTAATCCTCCTAAAAGATTGCGAAATTTTCAAATTTTTATTATTGAAGTAATTCTGTGAGACTGCTGCTGTTTGTGGTTCAAACTCTGTTTCCACATCTTTGGTACACATTTAAAGCACCACGTGATGATCTCATTGAGATCATCACCTAATGGGAGTCAAGGCCTCTCTCTCTGTCCACGTCTGACACCATTAATAAAGCAGAATTGATACTCCCATGAAGCTGTCATGGCAAAAGTTGTTCGGGAATTCAAGAAATACATTTTCATATGTTACGTAAGTCTTGATAATTATCTAAATCTTTTTTTATAACAAGATTTAGTGTTTCAACAAGACTTCAAAACATTTTGAAATGTCAAGTGAAATATTTTCAAATCTTTGAAAATGTATGACTTGGACTATAAAGTTTCTTTTCATCTGGAAACTGTGATTAAAGGATGTATTCCATCCTTTTGTTTAACCTCTTAAACACTGTCCCTGATACCTTTAGACTAACCGCCCCCTTTCATTCGAATCTGCTTACTTCCTCTACGCTCCCCACTACTTCCTGTCAACCTGACCAATCAGGATGTAGATTCTGAACACTCAGAGGCTGGCCACACCCCTACTGAGACGGATTATAATTATGAGGAGGCCACCCAACAGCCAGAGGGTGAGGTGATTGGACAAGAAGCAGCCACTGGCCAGGTAAACTGCACGATACTGTAAAACAAACACCAGAGGAGAAAGTCACTCAGAAGGCCCTTGAATAAAAAGCAACAAACCGTCATAATCTGTTAAAAGATTGTGTTGCATATACTTCCCATTGGAAACTTCAAAAACACAGCGATATCTATGTGGTGGTGAGCCCAGCCGTCGTAGTTTAACATAGTAGTAGTAGTGCTGTATTACATTTCTAACGATTCCACAGTTCATTGCCACTGGTGCCATGAGACAAGACGTACCGCAGCTCCTCAAATGGACATGCACCACGTTCATTCTGTTGTATCATTAAATATTCTCATGTGGCTCCTATTTTCCCTAACACAAGATTATTCTTTTGTCCTCATATCAAGACCTACTCAATACATTTGTCAGTCTGCTCTTGAAATGAGAACAAAACTCTTGAGAAAATTTGAGCTGCTTAGGAATATTTGATATGCATTTAACCAGAAAACAAAGGGATGAATATATTGCATTCTTGTTTCATAGCAAATCTAACTGCATTTTAATAAGTAGTTGAGTCATATTAACATAAAATGCATAAATAATGTTTCACAGTTCTTTTTCACATGTTCTGTTAGTTATTTCTTACTGTCATGAAAGTAATTGCTTATTTTTGAATACTTGTATTTGATATATAAATGTTGAAATGCAATATTGAAAGAAATGTTGAGGAAAAACATTTGGAGGAAAGAAAAAGTTTTATTGTTGTGATAGTTACATGGCGTTACATCGAGGGACTCTTTGTTATAACTTGTCATCTTTGACGATGCATAAGGCTGTTTTCTAATTTCCATACCTTATTTCTAATACGTGGTAAGTTGATCAGGCAAGTAACATAGGAAGCTTTGCTTAGAACGTTACCTCTTGTCATGCCAATCTGAAAACCAATGTTGTCAAACCTATGGCTTGTTTATGTTACTGATAGCTTTATTTCAGTTATTGTTCTCGTAAACTATTGGACAGTAACTGAACACACAAGCTAGAGACTGCATTTGCTTTGATGGAAACACCAGCTCTCATTGGACAAATGATGAACAGGAAAAAGTTAAGACGTGCAGTACAATCCATGTGATGGAATACTGGAACACAATAGACCTCATAGTGAACAGTTCTTTAGAGGATTTCCTCAGGATCATTGTTTGCTATGAGGCCCATAGAGTCTTACTGTGCTCTGTTCTCTTCTGTCAATGATGTCTGTTGCCAAAGGTAGGACTCTCACTTCTGTTTGTCTGCCCTCTCGTCTTTCTTTTTTCCTCTACTACTTTTTTTTGTCTTCCTTTCTGGCCTTTCTATTCCCTGATTATTCTTTTGCTCTGCATGATGTTCCCTTTTTTCATATTCGGATTGTATCCTCCCTTTTTTCTTCTTTCACCGTGTTCTGTCTCAATTTTCTTTATCTCCATCACTCTTACTGTCTTCCTTCACCGATTCTTCTTCCCTTCCGTCCTGGCTCTTCCATTCCCTGGCGGCCATTTCCTGACCCCAGGTGGAAGAGACAGTGGTGCAAGAGGAAGTGGATTCCACCAAGGCGGGTGACCCCTTCACAGAGGAGTATGTGACTGGCGATGCGGGCATGAAGGAATACGACTATTCCTACAAGGATTACAACGATCCGTTACCCGAGAGAGAAGCCGACCCCAACGCCAACATGGGCCCCGCCCTGTCCGCTGTGACAGACGAGGGAGGCGTAAGTCCATCCCGCTTCCCCTCGCCCCAAATCTCTTCATTTCAACCTGTCTCCAATCAGACCACTGTTTGTTTGTTCCTGTCCCTGGCCTTGAGGGGAAGACATGGGAAAAAAATGCTATTACGTTGGTTTTAATTCCTACTCTTAAGCTAAAACTCTCAATTAGAAGCTTGAATTACTGTTTGGTCTCAGATTGGTCTAGACAAATTGAAATGGGATTTGTTGTATACTGTGGTTATAGTATACACTTCTGGATGACAGCATACACAAAACAAGGCATTGAAAAAAGCATGACACATGGTCAGCCTTTAGGGTCATTTGTTTTAAATGTCTTTGTCTGTGTATGCATTCTTTTTCTTTGGTTAGATTGAAATGACCTTAGTCCAGAGTGTTCTTAAGATGACTAAGGGGTCAGTGATAGACCTATACAAATAGGCCTTTCGCAAATGGACATCACAAGAAGAGACTGAATCCATTTGGGAATGAGTTATGGCAAGGAGTTCCCTGTATGGTAAAATGCCCTTGATGATTCACTTTTTTTCAACCAGTACTTGTTTTCATCTCCATCGTGCACATAATTGCCTTGACAACAAGTTAAGCAAAAATGACTTGTCTTTTAAGTCAGTTCTCATATCCACACTAAAGTATGTTACTAGGTACAAAGAATGGATACGATGCTGTACGTTAGCTACAGTATGCATTCTAAGTGGTCTATTAATGTGGATATGGTTGGTTTAAGGTATGTCCTACCTGGTCTGTTCATGTGGATATGGTAAACTTTAAGGTGTCTCCTACCTGGTCTGTTAATGTGGATATGGTAAACTTTAAGGGGTGTCCTACCTGTGTCTACCTGGGGTTTGTATGCATCTGCACTGACCGGGCTGTGTTGTGGGTTACATGTGTGTTTTCCTCAGGCCTCAGTGAGAGCCACAAAGGGTGAGAAGGGAGATCCCGCTGTCATGGAGCCTGTAAGTCACCGTTGTATCCCATCTTGTAATTTGCTGTTTGATATGTTTGACTTCTTTTTTTTGCAGTGTTTTCCTTGCTCATAAACTCTTATTCCTGATTCTTCTTGTTCCTGTTTCTTGATAGAGAAATTCGCTCACTCGTTTCATTTGTGTTTTAGGGTATGTTGATCGAGGGACCACCTGGGCCAGAAGGACCTGCTGTAAGTGAACATTATCTAGCTTCACTGTCATTGCTCAAGATAAAACAAAATCGATCTATGTTAATCCAGATGCGAAATGCAGGCAATACTTTGCTAGCTTGGCATATTCTTTTTTCCCCTCATCTTGTTTTAACCTGCAAATCAGCTCCACTTTCACTTATGAATAAACTGCAAAGTCTGGGCTATTATTTGTCTTATTTATGCCTTATTCTCTATACTTTACACACACACACACACACACACAACCCCTCTCTCTCTCTCTCTCTTTCTTCCCCTCCCTCCCTCCCTCACTATTAATGCCCCCCAGGGTCTTGTCGGCCCCCCTGGTCCGTCTGGACCTCCTGGCTCTGTTGGTGACCCTGGTGAGAGGGTGAGTCTGAAATTGAAAATATAAAAATCAAACTTTTGGATCATGTTATCTGATTACGCTCAGCCGTCTAAGTGCAAGTCTACACATTTATGGAAAGATCACTGTTCGACTCCAAGGCAAGCGCGTTACTGGCACTAAACCAACCCTCCACCTGTATTCTCCTCTGTTACCTCTCCGTCCTGCAGGGTTCCTCTGGAAAGCCCGGTCTCAACGGAGCTGATGGAGTCCCTGGCCCCCCTGGAACATCCGTCATGCTGCCCGTGAGTGACCTTGACCCCTGGCCTTTGACCACCCTTTAACCCTTGAACCCCTTAAAATACCCTGTAATATAATCTCACTAAGTTTCTTTCCTGTCTGGTTTATGGTGTAGTTCCGTTTCGGCAGCAGTGGAGGAGACAAGGGTCCCGTGGTGTCGGCACAGGAAGCCCAGGTTCAGGCCATCCTGTCCCAGGCCAGGGTATGTCCCCCACACCCACACACCACGCTCTCTCACATTGTATCACTGCTTCAGAGGTGCCAAAAACAGGGCTATTAGTACCTGACCACAGACTCCTATTCATAGACTCATCCTTAAATGTATCTCTAAATTCAGAGCAGGACAGATTTAAGTTACCTTTTGCAATCACATGCCATTTTTTATTGTCGCGTGCAATTTCTTCACGTCCCTCTTCTCTCTCTAGCTCGCTCTGAAAGGACCACCTGGACCAATGGGATACACTGGGCGCCCTGGGCCTTTGGTGAGTCACTTGATATTGTCGGATTCACCTGTGACACTTTAAACGACCCTGGGGAAACTGTGATTATGAAATTATATTATTGCTATGAATGTATTCATACGTCTACAGGATAGTCTGCAAATGTGTTGGTGACCCTGATTGTTTGTGTTTCAGGGAACCCCTGGTAACAGTGGTCATAAGGGAGAAGGTGGAGACCCTGGCCCTCAGGTAACTACAATTATGACCTCCGACCCCTAACCTCAGATTGGACCCAGATTGGACCCCTTACACTGAGGAACCTAATATTCAAACTCAGTTTGCCTTAACGTTTGGATTCAAACCTTCTCCATATTATCAAAATTATTATGTTCAACATAAATATTTCCAACAATTTATTCAACAATCAAATATTCCACTTCATATATGGTGTAAAATCCCTATGCATTATATCCATCATACACATATCAAAATATAAAGAGATCCGTCTTTATGTCCATATTGGTTCAAATGATTACACTGATCAATGGGGACTTCATTGTTGTGTTTCAGGGCCCCAGGGGACCGGCTGGTTTGACAGGACCACCAGGCAAAGCAGGAAGAAGAGTGAGTATTACAGAGATGCACGTCATTTAGTTTGAACCTTTTATTATGATGAAGATTACCTAAAAGAAAATCCAAAGCGAACGAACCAGCTCTGCCACAATGCCACAGAGCAAGGCACTTACTGTAGAGGAGCAGAACTCTCAGGGTCAATGTTAAAATTTCTCTCTTCCCATAGGGTCGTGCTGGAGCTGATGGGGCTAGGGGTATGCCTGGAGAGTCTGGGCCTAAGGTAAATTATAGAATACTTTCATCATGTCAATTAGCATTTCGCTTAATGAGTAATGGCTTTAACTTGATAGCGTCATTTGATAATGTACCATTTTCATAGTAATAAAGATTATGATGCTGATTCACAACAACTTGTCATATCAGGGTTTATATGCGCTGTGTGTTTTTCTCAGGGTGACCGTGGGTTCGACGGCCTTCCTGGCTTACCTGGAGACAAGGGACACAGGGTGAGTGGTGTGAAAAACTCATATTGATCTTCCAGGGCTCTGATTCTTGGGCTTCTTTTTACTGGGGTGTGTAGCTATTACAGTACTTGTAAACCTCTATATCGTGGACTGTAGATGCAATCTCTTTCCTCCATTACTCATTATGTGTGTCATCTCTTAATTCAATTTATCTTCATCATTTCATCTCTCCTTTAATCTCTTCAGGGAGACACTGGAGGACTAGGGCCCCTTGGACCTCCTGGAGAGGACGGAGAGAGGGTGTGTTTAACCTTCAGAACAATGATCGATCTGCATAACCCCAAATGATTTAGCTGTACCTCATATTCATGTCTTTGTGTTTCCAGGGAGACGATGGAGACATCGGACCCAGAGGACTTCCAGGTGAACCAGTGAGTGTTGCTCTGAGGATATAGAAAACCCCCATTAAACCTATACCCCCGCTATTACCTATGAAACTGCAATAATAAAAATACCATAATAATAATAATAAACATACATTATATTTGAGGGGGCCTTTCAAGATACTCAAGGTCTCATCTTACAGTAGATAAATGATAATGATAAAGACACGTTAAAGTCACCTGAATAATCTATTGTTTGTTATATTAAACATATTATATATAACATGCAATTTATTCCTGTGCTTCCTCATTAGCGAGTACATTTCTGATTCCACACCTGTGTGTGTGTGTGTGTGTGTGTGTGTCTGTCTGTGTGTGTGTGCGTGCGTGCGTACGTGTGTGTGTGCACGATTGTGTGTGTGTGCGCTGCCTACCTTGTATCTCTAGGGGCCTCGTGGTTTGCTTGGGCCTAAAGGTCCCAACGGAATCCCTGGACCCCCTGTAAGTAAAACGCTTTGCCGAACCACGCTAAATATTATATCCTTTCATAAATACTGTTATACCACATGATACCTGAAATAGCTACATGACCAAACATAGTGTTCAAATATGATCAGATTGTTGCAGAATGGTAGCAGTATCTCTTGATATTTTGTTGCAATTGCAAGATGTTTTAGAGCTGGCGTTCTTTTTATTCAACGTTGATTTATTCATTATATTGAATTAAATGTTTTACTTCTTCAGGGTGTACGTGGAAACGACGGGCCCCATGGTCCTAAAGGAAACCTGGTCAGTAGTCGGTCACTTATTTAATAAACGAGCTTCACTTTATAAAGTGAAAGAAAGAAGTACTTTATGGCATATACCATAAAAACATACCTCTTATTAATAGTATTTTTTTCTCTCGTTATTTTTTTTGTCTCTTAGGGTCCCCAAGGAGAGCCTGGTCCACCAGGACAGCAGGGAACCTCAGGAACTCAGGTGAGATATGAAACATGCCATGAACAACACACCTGTACTGTCATATATTGAACTTGATGTATAACAGCATTTCTGGTTCTCTCTCTGGGTCTGGTTGTGTGTATGTGTGTGTGTGTGTGTGTGTGTGTGTGTGTGTGTGTGTGTGTGTGTGTGTGTGTGTGTGTTTGTGTGTGTGTGTGGTTGTGTGTGTGTGTTTGTGTGTGTGTGTGTGTGTGTGTGTGTGTGTGTGTGCGGGCGCGCTCTCTCAGGGAATGCCAGGACCTCAGGGAGCTCACGGACCTCCGGGAGAGAAGGTGAGAAATCATAGACATCCAAAGATGTTTTTAGAAATATGTTTATTTCTATATTTGAAAGCCTTAATGCTGTGAGGACAAGGAAGGGAAAGAAATGATCATAACATGAATGTGTCATTTGAACACAGACCAGAGCACGCAACCACCCTGAGACCCCGTAGACAGAACCTTCGTTAAAGTGTATTTACGTTCTTGTGACTGCCTGTAGAAATTCACAAAATTGAGAGCCAAATGTCAGTCACCTAAATTTAAGGTCAAGATTGGTTCACACAATACTACAAAAGGTTTAACAAGTTTAATCATGTCTTAAGATGCTTCAAGAGCACTCTCGAAACAATATATAACACGTTTAGTAAAACAAGTAAGTTAATGCAAAAAACTGACAAAAAAAAAGGAAATGTAAAAAAGATTGAACTTAGATTTCTTCTTTAAATTAACTGTTGATAACCCTGTTTACCCCTCAGGGTCCCACAGGAAAGCCAGGTCTGCCAGGAATGCCTGGAGCTGACGGCCCCCCTGTAAGTCCTCCTCCCACTGGACAATTCTCAGTGGAATTACAACATCACATACAACTTGTTGTCATGGAATGTTACTAAATGTAACGCATGGAGTCACAGTGTGACACCAAAAAGGCTTAGGGATTTTTTACTTTTGTTTTGGCAGGAATTCTATGTAGAGTAATAAACGCCATTTGTACCTTTTGGATATTCATGACCTGTTTAGAATCTCCCTGACCTCTCTTGTCCTCCCCCAGGGTCATCCAGGAAAAGAGGGGCCTGCCGGCACCAAGGGGAACCAGGTAGGTGTCATCACCTCAGGCCTGTGTTGAGCTTTCTTAACCCTGATTGGATCGGCCAGAAAAAGGAAAAACATGATCTATAAAATTTGCCTTTTGAAACACATCTCTGGATGTTATAAAAATAGCCCTGGTATACTTTCAGTACTTAATTTTTTTTATTGCATTGCAGTGAATCATGCTATTTGATTAAAAATATCTATAAATGATGTAGCCTTACACCAATTGTATGCCTCTATATCTTCCTCCTCTGGGATATTAATCTCTTCTTCTCTCGTCACAGGGTCCTAACGGTCCACAGGGAACTATCGGTTATCCTGGCCCTCGGGGTGTCAAGGTCAGTTAAACATGTTTGCTAATCTTTAGCTGTAGTCCTTCCAGTAAATAACCACATATAAAGACGTTCTATTTAGGTATTGCGTCATTTAAGGTGATCTATACTACAGAGTTTTTTACTTGGGCAATGTGCTGTAATTGCAGGGAACTCAAGGAATCCGCGGATTGAAGGGCCACAAGGGAGAGAAGGTTTGTGACGTCAACACGTTGACCTGATGTAACTTTTTGAGACAAATGACTACCTCTTTCGAGATCGTTTACCTGTAGTTGTAGTTTATTTACACTAGGGGGCATAGTAAGTCAATCTGATACACTACTTATTGTCACTTGGTGAATGCATAAACTCTGAATTAATTTTCAAAGTTTGCTTTTGGTATAGCAAATATGGATCTTGTCTATTGTGACCAATTCAGGGAGATATTAACTTACGTTTCACTTAGTGTTATAAGACAGCCAAGAAAGCATTGATATACTAACCATTATAACACGAAAGGTTCCTCTATGCAATTACATAGGGTGAAGATGGTTTCCCTGGAGTAAAAGGAGAATTTGGTGCCAAGGGAGAGAGAGTAAGTGGACGTGTATTCTCTCAAATAATCAATTAATGAAATCTGAATCAACTCAACATCATATAACGTAAGTACGTGTGTGTGTGTGTGTGTGTGTGTGTGTGTGTGTGCGTGCGTGTGTGTGTGCGTGCGTGCGTGTGTGTGTGTGTGTATTACTAGGGAGAGGCTGGAATGCCTGGTCCCAGAGGAGAGGATGGTCCCGAGGGGCCAAAGGGACGCGTTGGACCCCCTGGCGAGCTTGGGCCTATCGGTCTGGTGGGAGAGAAGGTCAGAGAGGGAGCTTTATATTTTGTTGGATGAAACATAATATCGATCAAATACATGTTAGAATCATTGTTTTATATACTACATAAGTTTGATCCGTCAAGCATAACTTGATTACGGAACATTCTCACAATTCCTCCAGGTGAAAAAAAAGTAAAACATGCTTTACTACAATCGTTGATTTGTGAATTTATGTCTTCTTATTTCAGGGAAAACTTGGGGTTCCTGGACTTCCTGGATATCCTGGAAGACTTGGACCTAAGGTAAGGACGTTGCACATACATATGTACACACACACTTTCTCAAACTCAATCTGTGTATGATAATGTGTACCATGAGTAATTATTCCTAACATATGATTGACGTGTGCTTGTAGGGATCTCTTGGATTCCCAGGATTCCCTGGTACAAACGGCGAGAAAGGAGCAAGGGTAAGGTTGATGACACTCGTCAGAAAAGTTTGACACAATGCAAATGTTAACTAAATCTGTGGCAATAAGGAGACTCCAATTACAGACTAGCTCTATTCTCATATTGTCTCTGTTTCTGTGCTCATTCAGGGTCTGATTGGCAAGTCTGGACCAAGAGGACAAAGAGGACCAACGGTACAATTTATTTTATTTTATCCTATTTCGTTTTTAAAGAATATGACATGTCTTAAGACTGAATATCATCTCCTTTAGTTCAAAACGTTTAGCTTTATTAATATATTATATTTCCCCAACAGGGTCCCAGGGGTCAGAGAGGACCTAGGGGCTCAACAGGAAAATCAGGAGCCAAGGTAAGAACACAAACATTTGTGAAAAATACAGTAATGTATCATCACTCACAATATAATTATAATTTATGTTTCGTCTTATATTTTGTCTCAATGTATTTGCTTGATGTTGAATGAAACATATACTTTGAAATTATGTTGTTGATGTGACAGTATTGTTGTGTGTGCTTGTTTGTTTGTTATTGCTTTTGTTTGTATTAAAAGGGTACATCGGGAAGTGACGGACCTTCAGGTGGTCCAGGCGAGAGGGTATGTTGTTGCCAAACTATTATTTGATTTCATGCCAATCAATAATAATCAATAGTCAGTGTATGATCAATAAATTGATTAGTATAACAACAGTTCTCTTCTTTCAGGGACTTCCCGGGCCTCAAGGAGCCAACGGCTTCCCTGGACCAAAGGGACCTCCCGTAAGTTTATAACAAAATGTTTGGATTTCCGTTGTTCCATTCATTATACGTTGTCTCTATTGTTGATCATACACTTATATTATCTCCACTCAGGGACCTCCAGGAAAAGATGGGCTTCCTGGACACCCTGGCCAGAGAGGAGAAGTTGTAAGTAATTTATCTTATTACAACGTGATCACACTGTTCAATAAATGTTCAACTATATAGCTTGAATGAGGCCAGGTCCTAACTTCATGAATGTTTTTGTAATTCCCAAATGGCTTGGTTTATATCTGTATGAATGTTGTTGCTCTTTTCACCTCCAGGGGTTCCAAGGCAAGACAGGTCCACCCGGGCCTCCTGGAGTGGTCGGACCTCAGGTAAGACACCTGTCCTGTCATCACACCTGTAGATATATTCTGGACAGGTATTTCAGTACGAGACTCGAGTGAGGACGTTTTTTTATCTTCTCCAATGCAAGTCAGTCTGCATTCTGTCCCAGCAATAAGATATCCTTGGCAGGAGAGGTGTGCATACATTTTGTGTCGCCCACCTTTAAAAGTTGAGCTCTTTCTCTGTAGCTAGTACACGTCTTTGATTTGGAACATTCATTATGATATTCCATTCTCAGTCTCCAATCCTCCATACTATCATACCTGCATGATCTTCATAGTGTCTCCTTTCACCCAGGGTCCCTCTGGAGAGACTGGCCCCTTGGGCGAGCGTGGTCACCCTGGACCCCCTGGTCCACCAGGAGAGCAGGGCCTTTCTGGCCCCTCTGGTAAAGAGGGCACCAAGGGAGACCCAGGTCCTCCTGGCGGCCCAGGAAAGGACGGACCACACGGACTGAGAGGGTTCCCCGGGGAGAGAGGACTGCCTGGCACCCCTGTGAGTACGGCTGAGCACGGCTATATGGATGAGTATGGGAATAGTAATATTACACGTATAAAAACAGACACCCAGTCTTGCAAAGATAGCTGTGCTGTAGTGGAAACAGACACACAATGTGATTTTATGTACGGTACCAGTCAAAGGTTTGAACACACTTTCCCATTCACTTGAAGTTCAGTTATTTTAGATTCAGCAGGCCCCTGGCCATGTCGTAACCTCTGTCTGTCTGTGTGTTTGTGACTCTCAGGGTGGTGGAGGACTGAAAGGAAGTGAAGGACCAGCAGGGCCTCCTGGACCAGCTGTACGTCAACACATCCCTCTATCACCAGATCACTATTGATATCATCCATCTCAGTAGTTCCATTCTGGAAGATACAATATTTTGTAATGGCTACTTCAATAATTTAGCTTTGCTCTATAATCCTAATGTCATAAAATTATAAAGTTGTCAATGTTGACATTGTACAAGTAATTCCATCTTACTTTCTCCATTGTAAAAAGATGTGTTATTTGAAGTCCACATAATCATGGCTATGGCCTGTAACGGTGCCACCTGCATTGCATTTCTACAGGGATCTCCAGGTGAGAGAGGACAGGCTGGTACTGCTGGCCCCATCGGACCCCCAGGAAGACCCGGCCCCCAGGGCCCCCCCGGATCTGCTGGAGAGAAGGGAGTGCCTGTGAGTACTTCTATGCTGAATGAAAATATCCGAGATTGAAACGTTTTCATCTTTCATGGAGATTGAGGGATTGATTAACTGAACTTTGGTACAAACAAAAAGGTTATTCTCTTTGGTGTCTAAATACTAACCATTTAAATATAGAGTTTCCCTTAATTTGTCTATCCTTTCATTTCTCTCTACTTTATTTCGCTCTACTTCTCCCTCACTCTCCATCTCTATCACTCAATCATTAACTCTCTCTGGCAGGGAGAGAAAGGTCCTATTGGCCCGGCTGGTCGTGATGGAGTCCAAGGCCCAGTGGGTTTGCCTGGCCCTGCTGGATCCCCCGGAGTACCAGGGGAGGACGGAGACAAGGTCAGACACCCTCCATCCTCTGTCTCATAGTAAACAACTACATAAGCACGACCTGTAGCATCTATTATATAGAATACAACTACATAAACAGACATGTAGTGTCTATTATATAGAATACAACTACATAAACTGACATGCAGTGTCTATTATATAGAATACAACTACATAAGCTGACATGTAGTGTCTATTATATAGAATACAACTATATAAACTGACATGTAGTGTCTATTATATAGCATACCACTACATTAACGGACATGTAGTGTCTATTATATACTGTAGAATACAACTACATAAACATGACATTTAGGGTTGAGTAGAAAAATGGTCCCACTAGTGCCAGATGGATGCATTGAGTTAATAAAAGCCTTTATCTTATATCTGTTGTGTTGTCTTTGTCTTCACAGGGTGAGGTTGGAGAGCATGGACAGAAGGGAGCCAAGGGAGATAAGGGAGAGCATGTAAGTAACATTTTCTCCTCTCTTTCCTTCTTTTATGTTGCTGGGCAGGAAAGTTAAGAGACTGCTGTAAATTCCTATCTACAACAACCACTCATACTTTTGGCGTGTTATTTTGTGTGTAAACGTATTTGTTTGTTTGTTTTTAAGGGTCCTCCTGGCCCGCCAGGGCCAATGGGTCCACTTGGTCAGCCTGGTGCCGCTGTAAGTAGGATCCCCCATCTATAAGCCAAATATAATAAATAGTAAATGACCTATTGAGTAATATATAATTTTGCGGCCAATGATTCTTACCATGTGATTTCCAGGGTGCTGATGGAGAGCTGGGAGCCCGGGGCCAGCAAGGGCCTTTCGGCGCCAAGGGAGACGAAGGAACCCGAGGATTCCCAGGGGCCCCAGGCCCCATCGGGCTACAGGTACAGTCACAAAGTCACGTCCACAGGCATCACATCCCAACATCTGAACATATATGGAGCTAACCGTGGTTTTATTTGAAGCTCAAGCAAAGAGAAAGTAGCCCCACCTGAGATACAGCTTTGAGGAAACAGGAAATAGATAGACCCACTCTAAGTGTTTAACTCTCATGGGTTTTTTACAGGGATTGCCAGGACCGTCAGGAGAAAAGGGAGAAACAGGCGATGTCGGACCTATGGTGAGAACGTTTATGGTGTTTTCAGCACACAGCTGTCTTATTTGAAACTATTGGGTCTATCTTAACTCCACCATGGTTGGTTGGTGTAGGATGTAAGTGTGACCCTGTGTGTCTCTC
>JAVQIZ010234751.1:0-13965 GCA_036023535.2 Galaxias brevipinnis | reverse complement strand
TCTCTTTGCTGTTAGTTAATTTTGTGCTTTAGTTAGTTCTCTTTGCTGTTAGTTAATTTTGTGCTTTAGTTAGTTCTCTTTGCTGTTAGTTAATTTTGTGCTTTAGTTAGTTCTCTTTGCTGTTAGTTAATTTAGTGCTTTAGTTAGTTCTCTTTGCTGTTTTGGTTGTTTGTTGGGTGTGTCACATGACTGGTGGAATGCTATGTTTATAAGTGAATCATTTGACCAATCAACAATTTCAAGATTCAGCCCTATTTGTACACAAGGATTTAAAAACATAATTACAGTTTGGAAAATCTGATTATTTCACAGACCATTTTGAGTGGCAGATGTTTTAGCGGCATTGATGGCTTTACATTTTATTCCTACGACAAAGTTACCTGCCAGTTATACGAAGCTACTCATTTGAAACAAAGCAATTTGGAATTTTAAAGTTTTTCCATTATCTATGTGCTTTTTGAGAACCACAGAAAAGTACATAATTTAAATGGACATACAGCTGCATGTGAGGTGACCTTCACCATAACATGGGAATGTGGGAGGGTCTGGCGGGTTGACAATTAAACATTGACAAAGGTCAATATGAATACTACCTGTACAAGGCATGGAAGGTTGGTGTTTGGTACATCTACTGTAGCATATTCAGGCCACACATCCACATGCGTAAGGTATGTATGGGTGTGTTAGGTTTAACCCTCAACCTGAGTGCTGTGGGGGACCCCCTCCCCCCTCTCAGCTAGTGAGCCGGCAGACGTCTGTGTTAGTACCTGGCTCCACCACGCGCCCACACATATCGCTCGGAGAGCCCCACACGGCTGCACTGGCTGAGAAGTACCACAGTAAACGGATCCCCACAAGAACTGCAGCTGATTTCTCCTGGAACGTGTAATTTTCTCATTTCCCTCACAAGCGTTGGGCCCTAGACCAATTAGCACAGGGCTCTGACCTCAGCTGTCTGAGCTGGAGATATGGTGATGCGCCATGTGGCGGCGGGTTTCAATCAGCCACTCACACGCGCTTTTATTTTTTATAACCATCAAATCATAGTCATATACATAATTCATACACCTGGAAGGGAAAAGGGGTTTTATCACATCCTCTATTTCTCACTCCAGCTTTGAGAGTATGATTACATAGTCATTTAGGCTGTTAGGTTTCTTACTTCATAAGAATAGGATGGTTTTCCCCTCCCCTCATTATAATCTGTCTGGGACCATTCGGCTTATCAAGTAGACTCACAGCTGTTTCGACTTTTCGTCAAAAGCAGTCACTCTGCTAGTTTGTCCTAGCTTCAGGAATGCATCGTCAAGATTCGTTGGCACTAAATGAAGACAATCTTGTCAACAAACTACCCTGATGAGCCACTGTTATGCAATACCAGATCCCACCATAGGGGGGTGGGGTCATACCAACGAGTGCTGTCACCTCTGTCTATCACCCACGCCTGCGCTACCAGAGATTTTGGGGAGTAAAAAAATAGAGCAGACCCAGCTACTAGCTAACTACGGTAGTGTCATATCTATTCCTATTGTGGAAACTAGTGTTTATACAAAAACTAAAGGAAAACCAAATAGAGTTTTTATAGAATAGAGGAAATATTATAGGTTGAGGTGGAATGGAAGAGAAAGAAAAAATGTTTACCACAGTTAAGTTTACACGTACTTCAACAACAACAACGATACAGTTATAAACATTTAGGTTTTATATTTAAGATATATGTAAATGATTAATGTAAATCGTACAACATAATAGAATAGAATAGAATCTACATTATTGCTAAAGAAATATATACATTATGAAAAAATCTTTCTCTGGTAGAAATGTGCTTTTAGATGGCTGTAAATTGTGATAACTAATAACTAATAGAACTACTATTTAGCTGTCCTCAGTGTCCATCATTCTTGAAGATCCACATTAGGAAAACTGTTGTATCCATGTACTCTTGTTCCTTTGATCAATGTGATGTTTGAACTGTGTGCATGCACATACACATACATGTGCGTTGGTGTACTTGCGTGTGCAGAATATGCATGTCTCTTGTTCCTGCCTGTGCACCCTACCAGGCAGCTCTTGGCCTACTCCTTTCATTGCTAAGAAACCATCCATTCTGTGTGAGTAATCAGAGCTGTACCTCCAGGAGCCCAGCCAAGCCTCTCATCCTTGGGCTGCTCAAGAGCTTCCTTAATTAACCATCATACCACAGATGGGATCGATTTTTCCCCTTCCCCCTCCTTCGTCTCTCTCTCTCTCTCTCTGTCTCTCTCCCGCTCCAGCTCCCTTCCATCTCTGCTGCTTCTTTTCTGCACCCTTCTCTCCCATACACAAGTCCCATAATTGCACTGGAACAGTGCCAGCGAGAGGAGCCCAGACTGCAGGCCTCTCTGCTCTCCCTCTGTTCTCCTCCTCAGCCCCTGGCCTCACCTGCTCAATACCTTATTAGTGTCAGGATCTGTGGAGAGCCATTGCGGATTAAGTAAAGAGATGTGAGATTGATTTCTGCCCCTGCAGATAAAATTGAAGTTTTGTGTCTGTGTATGTGTGTACATGTGCATGTGTGTACACGTGCATGTGTGTGTGTGAGACAGAGAGAAAGACACAAAGACGGAACTGGTTTAATAGATGCATGGAGGTCTAAATTAATGTATGAAACGGATGATGTGTAGATATGTGTGCATGTATGTTGTGCATGTTTGTTCTGTTCTCTAGTGTTTATAAGGGTTTCTTGAGGGGTTTACTAATTAACTTTCCAAAAACCCTCTCAAGCCGCTGTCTCTCTCCAAACAAAATGAACCCCGGTTTGAGAATCCTCTCTTGTTCTTATGTTGTTCTGCTAAGAGCACAGATCCTCCGTGTTCAACTTTATTCAGGAGGGACCCCCACATCCAATACACACACGCGCACACACAGTTATTCTAATCTCAAACTCTAATCTGTGGAGCAATAGTCCCACAAAATGACCTGCTCTGTCACACACAGTCTTTTGCGTAAATAGGCCTCTATTGATTATTCATGGCGCTTGCATGGCTCCGGCACGGCTATATATATATATGTCAACGAGTTCACCAAGGCAGCCAATTGGGTGAGAGATTAACATCTATTTCAGAGATAGGTGAATTTGTTGTGAAGCAAAGGGGAGGGAGCGGGTGTAGGGGGGCACGGGGTGGTGTGTATGTCTGTGTGTGTGTGTGTGGAGGGGGGGGTTCTCTTCTTCTCTTCAGGATTGTGCTGTAATCACAGGGCTCTGTCTGCATGGCACATCTCAAGAGTGGTGTCAGCTGGGCTCTCCTCAGTTTGCTAATAGCAGGGGGTAAGGCTCCTCTCACAAAGAGGTGTGTTTGATCCCCAGGTACGGGACATGGGAGGGAGAGAGGTGACCCCGCTGAATACTAACAGGGTGAGCCAAAAATCTTACTTCGATGTAAAATGTGAAGTAAATGTTTTTGGATTTCAAAGCAGAATATCAGTGTAGTCTAAAGTGTAATGTTTTTATATTTATACAGTTTTATATTTGTGTATTTTTACATTTTAGAATAGTTTTTTCATTGATAAAATCTCTATGTTTCCAATGTAATAAACATAGCCATTCCACTAAGGCTATAACTAAAGCAACTTTTTAAAGCAAAAAATCCCGTTCTTGTGCAATGGCAGGTGCATTGCCTTAGCCTTTGTGTGTTACAGCTGCTAAATAGTTCTGTGGTGTATGTGTGTGTGTAAGGGTTGTGTAGTGGTTGTGTAGCAGGCCCCAGGGCCCAGCTGCCGATGCGGAGCAGAAGAGTCAGACCTCATTGTGGTGTGATTTCCTCCTCTCCTTGCAGATGGAGTGTTTTTGTCGGAGCGAGGGCCACTGTGATTGCCTCTTCGCCACCAGTGTCAGCCGAGGATAATGCTGCCGTGGCCGCCCCCCCCCCCCTCACCCCCTCCCCCCACCCCCTAACCCCACCCAGGAGCAAAACAAGATCAACAGAGTCCTATTTCTTTTTCTCTTTCAAAATCGAACAATTTTACAGAGACAACCCCGGCAGACGGCCATTCAGGACCCACGAAAGCCCCCCACCCACACATACGCACACAACTAAAAAAAACTCCAGCCATTATTGAGAAAAATTTAGACAGGAGGTGTTTCACCAATCTGCTTTGGCTTTGCAAACTTCCATACCCTGTCCTGACTAATACATACAGCTAACAGAGGGGACAAGGGAAGTGGATTGGAGGGCAAGGCTAGCAATCTCTCAAAACAGAGATCTTAAAATAACACATGAATGATGCATACACGCGGACAGACAGAGAGGGGAAAACAACGTTGTCTCTTTGACTGGTTCACTCGCAGGACAGTTGGTGCTTTGCATTCACTGCAAGGTGGCTTTATCTAGGGCCAAGCCATATATAACTGCAGCTATCAGAGTAGCACAGCAGCCTGCCCTTTAGCATCCTAATGACACTTCTGCAAAGTGTGCTACTGTCTGAGAGAGGGCGTTAGGCTTTCCTTCAGAAAGGGCTGAGAGCATCTCATAGTGGGGAAAGGGCCTGAGAGCACTGTTGTGATGACTGACTCCATATTCTTAGGCCATAGATGTTCAAGAATGGCACCTACTTGTGCTCTGACCACAAAATAACTGTAGGAGCACAACTATCGGCCAGCCATATGTGTGGTGGATAGGGGTATACAGTGAAGTGTAGGGTGGGGTGGGGGAGCAGTGGCTGATGGGCTGTGAGAGTGCAACGGTGGCAGGGGGTGAAGTCCTACGGTCCTTCATGGTTCTTTTTTCTAGCTGCCTCTCAATGAGAGAGAGAGAGAGATAGAGAGAGAGCGAGAGAGAGAGAGAGAAAGAGAGAGAGAGAGAGAGAGAGAGCCCTCTTTAGAGTTTCCCATAATCTTGGATCAGTGGCCTAATAGGAATACAGACGCACACATAAAAGATGTGTGTAAGCATGTACATAAAGCAGAATTAGATGAGAATGAGCATTGCTAAATTAATATAAATGTATTGGTGTTACACCCGGAGTACTTGCTATGCTGTGAGAAACAACTAAGGAGATTATGAGACAAATTTAGGGATCTATTCTGTGACCAAATCTCTTAGGCACAGGTGCCCCTTTCTTGTATAGGGTAAATAAAGGTTTCAGTGGTAAGGTGATTGATTGAGTATAGAGCCGCCTATGTTTGTACAGTAGAAGTGTTGTAATGTAAGGGCCAGAGAGATGGAGCACTACCGACCTGAATGTGGTGAAGAGAACGGCATGTCCAGTGGGGGGTTGGGTGGTGTTAGGGGTGGAGGAGGAAAGGAGGGAGGGGGGATTGTGGGAGCTTTAAGCGGCACCAGGGCCAATGCATGGGGGTCTGGGGCTAAGTGTCTCATCAGCATCCTGCTCAGGTGCCGGGCCCACGCACTAACTATGCCCTGACTTGATTGTAATTGCCTGAATTCGGCTCCCGCTGCTCCATCCTGGCAATATCGCAGGAACATTTTAACTCCAGCGAGCCTGGTGGGGCCGTGGAGAGCAGCAGCTGACTGGAAGAACTCCCATTTCTCCATTCTAGGGGTCAGGGGGGTGGGGGGCTGCTCCTCAGTCTGTCTATTGGGGAGGTCACAGGTGCAGGACCCACTTACTGTGTGCCTGAAAATAAAAGACAACATCAGAAGCGGTGGCATGGGCATGGCACTGGTATTTTCTGTGGATTACTTGTATTAATGTAGTTCAGATGAACGAAAATGGGCACCTAGCAGCCTCTTGTCAACCATCATTTAACATGCCAAAGTTAGATAAAAAAAAATCACAAACACAATTTTATGCGGCAACTACTTAAGAAAATACGTTAGGTATGAGCATGTGGTCTGCTTCATTTTCATGAAAATCATGGTTGCACTGTAGTTATGATAATGGCTGGGATTGAAAATGGCTCAATTTTATTTCAAAAGCTGAATAAAATTCACCAAGGGCTATATATAATTGACTGAACAGCTTGAGTCTCTCCCATCAAGGACTATACTGTAAATGCAGAGGGGTCTTATTTCCTACGATGTAAATAAATGTTTCGTAGTCTATAGTTAAATAATATTTGCGCACATTCAAATTTGAGACAGAATCTTCAGGGGCCCTTTGAGATTGAAAACTGCACATTAATTAATTTTGTCAGTCAAAGCCTTCTCTGAAAGATCTCTAAAATGGACAGTACCAAAAAAAAGATCGAGAGGGTAGAAGAGGCAGCAGTGCGTTGTCTACATTTCCTAAAAGCATGGAAGTTGCAACAGGGTTAACTTTAGAGCTTAGCCTGTGGTGCTCCTCATCCTGTGATAATAGGGCTGTACGTAATGAAGACCAGACTGGGAGCCCACAGGTGGTCTCTTTTAAAGACTGGAGCCACAGCACTCAGGACAAGGGGAAAAACTGCCATGGCAAAATGTGTCAGAATCTAATGTTCTGCAGAATGAAAAGCCAGTTTTCTGTCCTTTGTTCCCTACAAGAGATTCAGCCTTGTTCATCATTGTTCCGGACACAAACGAGCAACAGTCTTTTTTTTACACAGAGCCACAGCTGAATAAAGCCCGGAGCCTACTAGTCACAGGAAAGAGCTTTCTTTTTGGAGGGTTGAAGCCCATTTTGTGAGTTATGAATGGATATGAATCTCTCCCCCTGCCCCACATATAATGTAGGGGGACCCATACAAGACTAGGAACACCTCCATTGCTTTTGACGAAGGCTTCAAAGCCCATAACTAGAAATCATAAAGAAGGTCAGATTGATGGACAGACATGGTATACAGAGCAGGCATCGAAAAGGTCCTTTGTTTCTTTCAAAAGGGAATCCTGTGCCCATCCAGCCATTGAGTAATTACCACAGGCACAACTATTGACATATTGACTTTGTAAATATGGCAACAACCATATTGATTATATATGTATATCCTTGAACTCCCCAAAATATTAATTATACGTGTGAGTTCTCTGGCAGCACGGGGCTTTGGCCCCAAACAGCAGCTAAACTATTACTACTATACTCATTAAATAAAATGGACTGGATAAAGATAATGACATATCTAGTGAGCAGCACTTCATCCAGCCATTAGTCTGCATGTTCAGTTTAATAGTCACATGATGGGTGGATCCAAGCTAGGCATGCCTCCAAATAAAGCCTTTTGTTCACCTCCACAATCCATTTGTTACACTCAGACCAATTTGTTCTCATTAACCCTCATAAGGGGCATGCGTCTGAGACAAAAGCTCTGGGGGAACAATAAGCGACCTCCTTTTCACTTTGTCACAGCGCTCAAGTACTCCCCTTCTGGTGCAGTGTGGCCCTTGGACCAGAAGGTTCAAATCTGTGACTGAGAGACGGAACGACAAGAACAAGTGAGGTACACCTGAAAGGAGTTGGTTTCCTCCTTTCCATACGAAGAATGGATTACATTGTCTCCCCAATACACAATGTAACATACTCTTTTGTCGTCAGGTCACTCAATCAATCAATTCTATAAAGACCAAATTTTGATGTGACATGTATTAAACGGAAGAGCCTAAGTAAAGGACAGTAATACACGAACAATGCAGGGAAACTGCAATTCACTGGGTCTCATTTTCTTCTGTCTATTTCACAGCTGAACATGTTTTTTTTTTCTTCATTATTTGTATGAAATTCCACATAGGCCTACTTTATCTTTCTTTTTTATTGACACAGGTTTCAAGGTAAATAACAAAATAGTCATTAATCCAATCTCAGATGTGAGCACGGCTCCATGATAAAGAATTTAAATGTAGTCTTGTGCATTACATAGATCAACTTGTCAAGTACAGCATTTGCAAAAATAATCGGCAAATCATAAAACATGTTCAACTTACTGTTTAATAAATGTTTTGCTATGCTTAGTGATTGGACATTAATAAAAAAGTGTATTGTTCAGTGAGTGGAAAAATATATATTTGCAACAACCAAAACATTCCTGGGCACCATGCAATTTAGATAAATGATAATATCTCTGAGTCTACCACGTATGCATTGAGGTATAATGAATGAGAGATTTTGTTATGCACAATGTGTCTTGGTAACTTAGAATAATTTTGTCTTTGGTCATCCACATCTTGTATAGACCATTCTTTACCAGCAGTGGCACAGCCAGGTTGGCCGGGGTCAGTTGACATCCCACTAATTATGTGCTCAGTTAGTCAGTCTTGTGTGAATCTGCAAGTAAGCTTTAAATCAATGTCCTGTTGGAATACTACAACCAAATTTTAGGGAGATTTTTGTGGCATGTATCCTAAGTAAAACTTCTCCATAAAATCATGTCCATCACCATACATTCCAGTGGGGATAGGTTTTTAGTTTTCTTATGTGACCATTAAACCTAGCTCCACTCAAGGTTCATGAAACAACACCTTCAGGGGAAGAGTCCCTGTAATCTCATTGCTAAGTCGCTTTGAGGAAAAGCGTCTGCTAAATGACTAAAATATAATTCTTTTAATTTTTATGTTTTGACACCAGCAACAAATTTCTTTATAGCTTGTCTAGCTGTAAAAGCGGAAAAACACATTAAACCGCTTGTCACTATACGTCTACAATTACCAATCTTATAGATGGCTTACGCGTTTAGTTTAGTAGTATGTTTTCAGAAATCAGGTCATTTGTTGGAATAACAACAAGAGGCACTGATCCTCTCATCCAGCTGTCTGGCCGACCAATCTACTGCTCCCAAGCTCACCTCAATTACATACACAGCACAACATTCAGAAGTCATAGACATGAACTCTTGCAGCATGGACAAAAAAAACCTACACCAAATTCGCATCAATTCCAGCATTCCCACAATATGTGAAATGGTATGTTCGTCAATGTGAGATTTTTCCATGAGTGTGATAGCAGAATGTCTTTGCTTGGGGTTTCCAGACTATGGCTACTCACTTCAAAAATAATTGATTGCAATCTGATTAACAGTATGACTAACACTTTTCATATACAATGCATGATTACAGTAATAGGTTCTCTTGAAAAGTACAGGCAAAGGGAAAACACTTTATTTATAAACCAATCATATTCCACTTAACAAAACATTTAAACTAAGAGGAAACAATAACAGCCATGTGTCACATATCAGTGAAGAATTAAGTGGCCTTGCGTTGACCCTGTTGGTGTTTCTTTCATACTAAATTCAGAGTTACCGACACCAATCGAAAGCGGACTAGGGACATGTTCAATTGCCTTGACTGCAGTTAGCCCTTTCCTAAAATAATGCTGGTGCAGTTGTTTTGTTTGGTGCCAAAACTGCTATTGGTGATCTTCTAGTTGCTGTAAGTGACGCTGGTGGTGGCGTGTACTTGGATTAGAGAGGACAGTCTGTTCCAAATCCAGATGGTCCAAACTCGTTCACCCTCTTCAGTAGCGCTGCTTTCACTGCACTAATTTTTCCATCCAACTCTGACAGGCTGCAAGCCTGTGAGCATAGTAAGAGCACACTTTGTCAATCAGTGCGAATCATTCTACACTGTCAAATGCCACCACACATAAATAAGCATTCATCAAAGATGTATTGTGAAGATGAGAAAACAACTAACCTGAGAGGAACCTGCCTTTGGTCGCTTGTGCAGGTAACTCTGAGAAAACAGAGGAACACAGATTACATACTTGCGGAATCATTTCACCTATGAATCCAAAGTCTTTCTCCAAATAGTTCTTTATCCTTTTATTTTAGAGAAGTGACTTTAGACATACAGCAACACGGATGTCCACAAACTGTTTTGTGAAACATAAAGTGTCAAACTCAGTCAAGCTTCTTTTTTATTTTTTTATAAAATAAAACATTTGGTGCTAGTTTCAAATACATCCCAACATCAATACATGTATGACCTTTCAAAGCTATCCCTGGCCAAGATGTTTCAAAACACTGAATTCTCTATATAGCCTAATGCAGGTTAGCGTTGTTTATTTTTTTTTGTTAAAAGTCTTTAAATACTGGATTTAAAATCCTGGCCCGAATATGAAAAGCCCTTCAGCTCACACACTTAGAAACTATTTTTAAAAAATGACAAAAAGTGGCACTCATAATATAAAAGATCTCATCAGTTTATTCAAAAGACATTCAACTTGTCTTGGTCTACTCATACAAACATGCAGTGACTCAAAAGGACATGGAGAGGAGCATACTCAGAGAAGCAGCACGCTGAGCTTAGAAAATGCCAGTGTGAAGAGGCATGCAACATCTCAAGTACACTTACTCAACTAACTTTGATAGACTACAACAATTTAGATGGGTGAGATGTATCGCGTCTGGTGGGAGACAACACATTCTCCTATAGCAGATATTTATGGAATATAATAACGATTTGGCTTAGTGTAGACATAGGAAAATCCATAGCCTCACTCTTAAACCTAGATTGGTTATCTTAGAGGAGCCAGTCTAAATAGAACCATTAAACTCACTGTGGACTGGAAGTACTCAGGTGAAAGTCCCTCCAACTCCAGGATCCGATTCTCTAGTCTCTTTAACCTCTGGTAAACGCTGAGGGGAACTGGGCCCTCTGGAAAATAAAACGTATGCTAAATATGAATGGCTGTAGAATTTCAACCAAGTGAATGAACACACTTACATACAGTATCATTAGCTTCACAGATTAGTTGGGGAGAACAGTGTCATGTGATATTATAGGTGTAGAATTATAAAATCCAGTGAATGAATATCCTTACAAAAAAATCTATTAAAAAATAAAAAATGATCCTCCAAAATCTGGAAAGGGTAAGAATTGCATTTTCAAAAGGGTATTTTCATATATTCAGAGACCACTAAAACCGTAAATCAGATTAATATTACGCTGTATATAGTATTTCAAATAGCAACAATATATTTGCTATATTCATTAAATTTAATGTATTTGAGTAATTTAGTGTTAAAATAAAATATATTAGCACTGAGTACTGTTGACAAAGTTCGAATTCTCCCTAATCTCTAAAAAACAATAAAGAATTTGTACTTATTAATTAAAAAAGATGAGTGGCATTTTGTTTTTAACTAATACTCAACATTTCTAACTTGTAACTACTATATTTGAGTAGTTCCAGATATTTAAATACATTTTGTTGTCTTCCTAACCTGTGGGGAGTTTAAGATGGCCCTCAATATTGTGGAGACGCTCCTCTATAGCGGGGTTTCCACAGTCTTTGGACATCTGTCTCCTCGGTGGTTCTACAACTTCACCATGGGCTTCCCCTACTCGGGTCTGGGGACCGTAAGTGTTTACCACTCGTGTCACTGCACAGTCAGCACACACAGTACGCCAACACAGGAACACAAGAGATCAACTTGAGTTTATTATTTTGTGACTTTAAAATTGTATACTTCATTCAGAACCTACCAATCTCTTTATAATCTCTATGATTATTTCAGTACTGGAAAGTTAAATAAGCTTACCTTTTACATGGCTTTTAAACCCAGGGTAGGGTGTGAATATTGCATCAGTTCTGGCACAGCTGTCTTCTACAAGAGAATTTTTTTTATGTATGTTAGCATATGTAAAAACATACAATTTGTTGAGTTAATTAATTTTAAATCATTCACGGTATATTGAGAGCTTAATTAAACTCTACACACTTTATGCCTTTTGTTTCTTCATATTTTTACACACTGTATCATGGCCTGATTGTTTTTACGGTCATATCACATGTTTTAAAGAAGAAGTAAAAAGAAAAAAAAAACAGATATCTTGTTTTTTCTGGGTTTTATTTTGAGGCCGAGTGTGTTAGCTACTTCAGCCCCACTCTTGGAGCAGTTCAGTCTGACCTCTCGCCTGTGGAAATCAGCACTCTCCCAAACATTGGCAATCTGTGTGCAGGCTACCTCTCCACCCTGCCCCCACCACGCTTCCATTCTCACCCTGATTGCAGTCGATCACGTTGCAAAACTCCCGTACATTGTTTTCATTGATCTCCAGCTGCTTGCGCTCCATAAATGCAGATATCCTTCTGTCAATCTATGGTCGAAAGTAGAAACAAAAGAGTGATGAGACACGCTAGATTGATGAACTGTTGATGTAAATCAATTCATAATCATTTCGTGTCCATTTAACGTTAATGATTTTGGCACGTAATGCTTTCTTTGTAATTGTCTGTGGTAGACTGTATGAAATTATGCCAAACACATTATAATTGTTGCTATCCCATAATGACAAAGTATGAATACTGTTTACTTGGCTACCAAAATAAATACACAACAGAATATGGGCCTCTTGTCCTTCATCCACATGCAATGGGAGAGTAATGAGCATCCACTTCATAATCCATCAAGGGCCAGGCCCTCTCTCATAGCCCTCCAGCAACGTGGTCTTCTTTACCCGACCACATCACTCTAAACTGCCCTTATCAGCTAAACTGGGTTATCAGGTCTTCATGAAGCATTTAATTCACTGCATCTCTTCACATGCACATACTTGGGAGCAATTACTTATTTGCTTGGTGGGTAGAAGTGTTTGAAAATACAAAGCCAGAACAGCTGGCTGACTTCCTGATCAAACGGCTCACCTCAGACCTGTTGGCTCTGATCTGCACTGTGTTGTCATCAGCTTGTGATTTGCTCTGATCTTCTTCTAAGAAATCCTTAGGAGTGGTGGTTGGACGATGTTTAGCGTTTGTAATCATTATCTCTTCATCAGACAAATCAGTGACAGTAGTGTAGGTATTGCTTCGCTCTGGACCATTAGTCTTTGTAAATAAGTACTGCTTTTCTGAGTCCACCAGAACCTTTAGGTTTTCTGAAACAGCCTTCATAGGAAAAGAAATGACAAGACAAAGCTTATCAAACCCTCACAGTATTTGTGCATTGCTCAGTTTTCTAGTCATACCATTTAAACATAGACAACATTTTGAATCCCTTATATTGCTTCCTTCAAAATGTTTTAGGGGGGTGTTCAAACACAGTATTGATACATATTGGCAATTTTTATTGGCTTTGGCCAATACTAGCCCTGCTCAGGACTGCAGTGGAAATTAGACAATTGATAAGGTACTGGATGAAAATCAATTTAGTAATATAGTTGTTTTTAGTTGACAACACAGCCATGCACAAACACTTTTTAAATAGCATTGTTACTTTAACTGATTAACCGGTCAGACCAATTGCCCTTATATAATTGACCCTAGCATGAAGAAACACCAGGCAAGTATCATTGCACTCAAAAGCACGTTTTTTGGGGTCTGCTTAATACAGCCTAATGTGTGAAAATATTCTAGACACGGGTGGTATTTTATGTAATAAACTTGTCACTAGTGTTTTGGCCTCCATGTTGCATTTGCACTATAAAGCGCTCTACCTGTAGCTTCGAAATGTGTTGCTGCAGACAGTTGAAAACATGAGCTGGTGCATGACACTTAACATCTACATCGTCAACGCTGACATGAATCTTCAACGCAGCTTCCTCCAATGCGAGCTACAGGAAAAAAGGATTGAACACATGAAATATCCATAGACAGAGCTGTTCTAGGTCATATCACTTTTAGTGTTACTCAATTTTTTATAATTTGTCTATTGTTAAAACACGATTGTTAATATGTTTCACTGAGGGAAAAAAACATGATTCAATGAGTGCAACAATGTAGCTTGCTAAATAGCTATCACTTTCCACGTAGCCGTAGGATAGCGATGTTGCTAAAACAACAATATAGCGTGTATCATCACGCGTGTACATTAATTGATCACGTCGTTGCAGTTTTTCAAACCAACAAACAAACAAACCCTTGCTCCGAAGTCTGTAAACAAGTTTAAAATCTTGATCATGCAGTCCTTGTACTCAGAGATCTTGCTTGTTGATGTTGTAGAAATGTTAGCACTGTGCTTCATCTTCTCCGCCATTGCAGTTCCGCATCCGTATAATGCTTGTGTCTGATTGGTCAAAAGGAAGTCTCTTTGCCGAAGTTAAACTATGAATGTTGCTACAAATACTTTTGAAAGTATAAACAAATTATCTTCCTGAAAAGTAAGCGTAGCAAAAG
>JAVQIZ010234710.1:0-17078 GCA_036023535.2 Galaxias brevipinnis | reverse complement strand
CCTACCTGCCTGCTTGTCTGTCTGTCTGTCTGCCTGCCTGCCTGTCTGTCTGTCTGCCTGCCTCCCTGCCTGCCTGCCTGCCTGCTTGTCTGTCTGTCTGTCTGTCTGTCTGTCTGCCTGCCTCCCTGCCTGCCTGCCTGCCTGCTTGTCTGTCTGTCTGCCTGCCTCCCTGCCTGCCTGCTTGTCTCTGTCTGTCTGTCTGCCTGCCTACGTGCCTGCCTGCCTGTCTGTCTGTCTGTCTGTCTGTCTGTCTGTCTGTCTGCCTGCCTTTCTCCCTGTCTGTCTGCCTGCCTGCCTGCTTGCCAGCCTGCCTGCCTGCCAGCCTGCCTGCCTGCCTGCTTGCCTTTCTGCCTGCCTGCCTGCCTGCCTGCCTACACTGTCGACTGTGGGAAGCCATGGCGCCATAATGTATGTTAATGTAACCGCGGCTCTCACTGTATCGTGTCCTAGTGTGCAGTGATGTCCGTATGATGTATGCTAATGGCGCTCTCATGCTCAGAGTGGTTTACGCCAGCCACAGATCTTTTAACAGTAATGCAGAGTAATACTCTCTCGCAACCGTAAGTGGTAGTAGAAGTATTAATCACAGCAGCGTAAGGCAGTCTGACTCCGCTGGTCCATTGCTCTGATGTTTGGGGTCCTTGCTGTTTGGACTGCCATGCTCCCTGCCTGTGACACGCACCACCAGAGCCGACTTAGAATTATTTATGTGTACTCGTTTTTGAATTAAAGGACTGTCCAGGCCCTGTAATCTGCTTCATACTGGACATATTTATTTCCCCATTTGATGCACTTTGTTCTGGCTATGACGTGACCTTTTTGGGAACCGCGATGTCAGGGCAGTTTAGCCCAGCGCTGGCCCGATCAAACCCACACTACAGCCCAGGGCGACCTCGGGGCAGGCTTAGCTAACCCAACCTAACCTCGACCCGATGTTCTGACTGATCGTCGCGCTTTGGGGGCGTAATCTCTCCTTTGTACCCCCCTGACAGAAACGTCCTCGGGAGGCAGGCCCTTATGTCAGCCATTCATAAAGGTCCACCCAACCTAGACGCACACACACACACACACACACACACACACACACACACGGAGACACACGGAGACACACACAGACACACACACACACACACACACACACACACACACACAGAGACACACAGGCACACACACACACACACACACACAGAGACACACAGGCACATAAATGTAAACACACACAAACACACTCACACGTACAGCCAAGCTTACCCTCTGGAGTTGCACTGAAAAGGTTTATAGAGCCTCAAAATAGCACTGGGGTCTGTGAGCGCAAGGATTAAAGAAGAAAGAGCTACTATACGGCTTCTGTGCTGTGACATTGCACACACACTACTCACTCAAACACACACACACACGTTGTTGTGAAACACACACACACACACACACACACACACACTCTTATACAGCCCTTCTGCTGCAACCTTATTGTGCTCCCCAACTGGGGCGTGATAGAGGGAGGAAAGGAGTGGAGGAAGACAAGAAAGGGGAAAGGGATAAGGTTAAGCATGAGGTGACAGGGAGAAAGAGAAGGAGGGATCGACACGATAATGACTATGTGGAAAAATAAAACGGGGCGAAGAAAAGCAGAGTAGCAGAGTAGCAAGGCAGATCTACTGAGAGAGAAAGGGGAAGACATAGTCTAACTTTACGGATAATGTAGTGTATGGAGAATACAATGTACTATATACAATGTACTGTATATAGAATGTACTGTATAGAGAATATAATGAGTATGTAGAATGGACTGCATATAGGATGTACTGTATAGATCATGTACAGAATAGAGGATATAATTAGTATATAGAATGTACTGCCTTAAGGATGTACTGTATGGATAATGTACTGTATAGATCATGTACTGTATGGATAATGTACTGTATAGATCATGTACTGTATAGATAATGTACAGAATAGAGGATATAATTAGTATATAGAATGTACTGCCTTCAGGATGTACTGTATAGATACTGTACTCTATAGATAATGTACTGTATAGATAATGTACTGTATAGATAATGTGCTGTATAGAGGATGTACTGAGTATTGACGGTACTGCATGTAGAATGTACTGGTTAAAGGTTTAACTAGAGAATGTACTTTATGATTATAGAGAATGTAACGTATATATACTTTATAGATAATATACTGTACAGAGAATGTACTGTATAGAGGATGTACTGAATATGGAATGTACTGTATAGAGAATGTAATGTACAGATAATTTACTGTATATAGAGAATGTAATGTACAGATAATTTACTGTATATAGAGAATGAATGTACAGATAATTTACTGTATATAGACAATGTAATGTACAGATAATTTACTGTATATAGAGAATGTAATGTACAGATAATTTACTGTATATAGAGAATGAATGTACAAACAATTGACTGGATATAGAGATGTATTGTACGGAGGACTCAGTGCATAGAAGACGTACTGTATTGAGGTGTATGGCGAGGTGTAAAGTAAATGTGAAGAGCAGGAGGAATGATGACAAGAGCTGGAGGAAGCTAGTTGGGACCGACAGACAGGGACGGAGGGAATGGAGAGTAACATCATGACGAGAGGAGGGGAACTAAAAGCTTCAGAGGAGGCTGCCGGGCTGGCACCAGGCCACCATTGTGTGTGACGCTGTGAGTGGGGATGACTGCTGACAGGTCTGGGAGTGGGACACACACACACACACACACACACACACTCTCACACACTCGTTGACAAAGCGACCAGCTTTGGCAGGCTCCCTGCTATGGTTTGGAGACAGAGAAGCCTGTTGGCTTCTGGTTGGATCTGATTCTCTGCAGCTAACACCATGATTATCAACACACACACACACACACACGTACATATACACACACACACACACGTACATATACACACGCACACATACAAACACGCACACACATACAGGAGGACATATTATGTATGCCGAGGAGCATCTCCAAAAGTTGAAAGGATAGTGAAGTATCACGCTGTGTTCTTGCAGTAAACCCCTTTATGTGTAGGGTTAATGTGGAGTGAATAGAATAGTGACTCCATGTTCCAGAATAACCATGAAGAGAGCACTAAAATGGATGCCGGTGGTTGGTCCAAAAACCTGTTGCGGATTTACTTGTTTACTGGATTATTAAGAGTCATATCCATTGACCCCAAGGTGTCGAGGACGTCAGCTGTAAGGGGTCGGCGGATTCAAACAACGCGATTACTAAACAAACGACTGAAAACGCTGGCGCTCGTTCAACGATCAACAAAGGACAATGCCCGATGGCCACAAACAGGATGAAGAGGCAGTGCTCACTGGCTCTCTGTGGAGGTAAGGGGGGTGGGGTGGGGGGGCTTCTCCGTTTTAAACAGAAGCCACAGCCCCACCCTGTCTCTGGCTGGCCCTCTCCCACTAGAGACCACTGCCTGTGGGGAAGCCATCAAAGAGTGCACCCCCCACACACACACTTTTCCCTGGGAATCCACCTGGAGCGGGGCACTTAAAAGCACGGGATGTGGCAGTGCCAGCCAGCTCCTGTGTTTGAGGGCGTTGTGTGTGTAACTGTGCCCCATCCTCCTCCTCCTATTCATCCCCCTGGGTCATCACTGAGAAAAGGTTTCTCAGCCGACGAACCCTGGATAAGTCAAGAGTGAAGAAACGTAATTTAGAGTCCAATTCCTGTCTCCCTGTGTATGCAGTATCGAATTTTAATGTCTTATTTCATTAGGAAATGTCAGAGGGAACCTTTTCAATTCATGAAATGCCAGCCCGCAAAATGTTCCTTTCTGGATTGGGATCCCGGGGGAAAAGTGGAGGCGCATGACAAATTGAAGGACGTTGTGATGACTGGTGTGTCTCTTTGCAGATAGAGCTCCTCACGCTTTAAACAGGCGTGCTTCTAGTGCTCCTCCCTGCACGCTGGGCTTGGTAATTAACCGTAATAATCACCCTTACCTAACCAATGGTGGCTCGTACCTACACGCACCACACGCACGCACCCACACACACACACACAGACAGACACACACACACACACACACACAAACACACACACACACACACACAATAGGTCATCCGCTGTGGAGTATGGGTTCTCCAGAGGGAGCCAGGTGGCTTCTTTCTGCTCCCCACAGCCAAGAGAGTAACTGTGAGATGAGCCAGCAGGCAGAAATGAAAGATGAAAGACACTGAGGAGGGAGCAACATTACACAGGGAATAGAGACCGCATAATAGACAGAGAGAGAGAGAGGGAGAGAGAGAGAGAGAGAGAGAGAGAGAGAGGGAGAGAGAGAGAGAGAGAGAGAGAGAGAGAGGGAGGAAGAGAGAGAGAGAATGTGTAAGAGAGAGAAAGAGAGAGAGAGAGAGAGAATGTGTAAGAGAGAGAAAGAGAAGGAGTAAAGAAAAGACGCAGAGATGACGGTGGCAATGGAGATGGAGATGGAGAGAGGGAAGGATGGAGTGGCAGAGAGGAGTCTCAGCCTGTCACAGCCGGGTGGACACCTGCTCCTAAATATTGAATGGACTCAGCAGAGCACCTGGATAAAAGGCCCCTATAGAGACGGGACGTCCCACCACAGGTCGGCTAACACACACACACACACACACACACACACACACACACAATCTGTCTCTGCCCTCATTTCTCCCACACGCACATATAGGAATATACTTACTCATTGACATTTTAACAAAGACACAGACAAACGGTGAGCGCCAACTCAAATATAATTAGAAGCAGAATTCACACATCAACTTCTAAAGCGGACACACACTCTCACCCACTAGCGCACACACACACACACACACACAAACACACACAAACACGCACCTAAACATCACCAGTAGCATCCCACAATGCCGGCAGAGCAGAGCAGAGCGGAGCAGAGAGAACATGCATGTTTAATTCACAAGCCTCCATTTCAGCATGTTCACATCCTACACACTCTGACCTAGTCCTCCCGGCCCCCACCTCACACACTCACACACACACACACACACACACACTCAGAGAGCACATGGTTATAGGCAGCAGCGAGAAAGAAGGCCAGAGAGGAGGGGAAGAGGCACAGCATGGGGTCAGGTGAAGAGGGAACTAGACCTGACCGGACGGAGGACAGAGGGCGTCTTAGGGTGGAGGAGCAAATGGAGGGAGGGAGGGAGGGAGGGAAGGGGAGCGAGCGTTTTCTGTCTCCCCCAAGCGTCCGCTCTGCAACAGAAACGCAGCGCCACCAAGTAGTTGTGTTGGCCCCCCTGGCCCCCCTGGAGCCCACACACACCACCACCACCTTCCCCTTCTCCCTGGCTCTGCCCCCGCTCCTCCAACATGACCCCCCCCCCTCACAGAGCCACACCAGAGACATTCTCACAGCACGCTAGCTTCCTGACTGACGAGCATTGTTCAGAGCCAGGGAGGCATGTGGGTTTTGTACGTGTCTGTGAGTCTGTGTGTGTGTGTGTGTGTGAGTACGTGTGTGTGTGTGTGTGTGTGAGTACGTGTGTGTGTGTGTGTGTGTGTGTGTGTGTGTGTGTACGTGTGTGTGTGTGTGTGTGTGTGTGTGTGTGTGTGTGTGCGTGTGTGTGTGTGTGTGCGCGTGTGTGTTTGCATGTGCTCACAGCCTAAGCCATGTTAAGAGACAGCGGGGGTGCGGGGACCTTTAGAGGAACATGTGTAGTGGCCATCGGTCTGCGGGGGCTCTCTGCTCTCTGGGCGAGGGGAGAGGGGGACACACACACACACACGCTCCCGAAACATATCCCTCCTTGGCTCACAAGATGGAGGGGAAGAGGCTATTGATTCTACCCTGCCAGAGGATGTCTCTCTCTTCCTCTGCTTCGCTCCCATCGACACTCTCTCTCTCTCTCTCTCTCTCTCTCTCTCTTTCTCTCTGCCTCTCTCTTCCTCTTTCTCTCTTCCTCTCTCTTTCTCTCTTCCTCTCTCTCTCTCTCTCTCTCTATTCCTCTCTCCCCCCTTTTCTCAGGGTACCATAGTTAAACATCCGCTCTGTCAGCAAACTGTTCAAAGGCCTGCTGTGCTGTGGATGATGTTGGCTCCTGAGTTCTGGCTCCGGCACCCTGAGAGTCTGAAAGGCCAAAGAAGTGGTAGAGCTTTTTTATCAAAGCAGTCGAAGTCGGCCTGTCAGCAGGGTCCGCTGAGTCAGAACTCAGATTGTTGAGTGGAACAAGAAAATACTAGGCCGACTTTACCACGAAAGGAACAGGGCTGTAATTTGCTCCCCAAACCCACCACACTGAAATGTGCCGTAGCCCCGCCACGGCAAGCTAGTAAGGAGCAGCTTAAAAACATCTCGGGTGAGTTCTGCTGTTTTCATAGTTTTCATAGTAGACTTTCCAAAGAAAAAAGTTTTGAAGTAGCATAAAATATGAACATCTACAATGATTTTTTTATCTCACCTTGTCGGCCATGATCATAGAAGATCCCCCGTGGACACCCAGGACAGGAAGTTGTGTCTGGACAGAAAGGAAGTCCAGGATCTGAGCAATGGCCTCCTGGTCCGTGCCATCTGCAAAAACCAGGCCATGGAGACGCGTGCGCGACAACAGCTCACACACCTGGGTACAAAAAAGAGGCTGTCAAAGTAAGTGTGTGTGTGTGTGTGTGTGCGTGTGTATCATTAAGGGGTTATTAGGAACGTTAATAATTTATGTGTCATGTGTAGGACAGCTCACACACCTAGATGCACACAAGCAGATGCTGTCAAAGTGTGTGTATCATTAAGAGGTTATTAGGAACCTTAATAGTTTGTTTGTGTGTGTGTTTGTTTTAAACAACAGCTCACCCAAATCCACACATGATGCTGTCACAGTATATGTGTGTGTGTGTGTGTGTGTGTGTGTGTGTATCACTAGCAGGTTATTAGGAACGTTATTAGTTTGTGTGTGTGTTTGCGTTACGCAACAGTGGACACACACCTGCGTGATCACAGTCTTGGGGTCTGTCTGGTTGATCCTCAGTGTTACAATAGAGACGTCGAGGGCGTCGTCCGGGCGACGGGATGGGCGGATTTCCAGGTCGGAAATGGGGCGTGTCTGTCCCAGGACCACGCCCACACTAAGTCCGGGGGGCTTCTGGGAAGCCGCAGGCACGCTGATCAAGCAGAGCAGGAGCAGCAGCCAGCCCACTATACCCATTATACCCTAAACACACACACACACACACACACACATAGAGCCATGTTCAGGAAAGCAATTTTGCATTTTTTAATAACGTCTCTGTTTTTGTTGACTGAGTCAGGAAAACACATCTGCATATTATACAAGGAAGCCAACTTGCACAGCCATACAGTTGACAGACTGCAGTTGATATGAAAGTCTCCGTGTTGATGAAAGGAGGAAGAAGAGGAGGGGGAGGAGGAGGAGGAGGGGGGGGGTATTAGTGTTACTTGCTGAGAAAGAAACCAAAGAAACTCTACCTGTTACTGTCCAAAATCCCCAGATGGAGTCCAGATTCAGCCAAGAAGCTAAATCCACCCCAGTCTAGCCCTGGGCCCTGACTTAACCCTGCCTTGTACACCCTGAGTCCCTGTCCCAAGGTCAAAGCTCTCGGTGGTCCTATCCCACGCTGGTCTAACTCCTACCTCCTCACCTCAGCCCCAGTCTAGACCACGCTGCCGCTACCTTTTCCTGTCTCATGCGCAGATGAGCTGAAGCATTGTGGTGTGAAGTGCCCCGGGCTAAATAAGGACTTAATGAAACCATGACGCTAATGCTACGTTGCATCTCAGCCAATTTCTCACACCTCCACAGTCCAGCAGAGCTGAGAAAACACCCCAGGATGAAGGCGCCATCCACCTATTTAGAGGTAGCCTACTTCCTCCCCCGCCTCCTCACTCTTTCCTCCCCTGCCCTGTTCTGCTCTCTCGCATGCCCCCTCGATCCTTCTCTGCTCTCTGTGTAATCATTTCCCAATCATTTTGACTTTTTTATTTTTTTTGCCTCTCTTCCTCCCCCGCCGTCATTCCGGCTGGGTGAGTGTGCGTATCTGGTCTGTGTCATCTCACACCCAGTCTAATCAGGCCAGTTAGTCAGTCAGTGTGTTCCCAGCCTGCTCCTCTCTGCCCCGCTGCCCGTAGACTAGCCCAGAGCTCCTGCAGCACTTAGCATACGCCGCTAAATCACACACGGCTACGCTCCCGTCCTGGGGAATTAGCATCAGCACCATCCAACGAGACAAGATTACACTAACTTCCTCTAGACTTAGCATCAAGGCTAACATCTTGGAACCGCTGTCTGCTACCATACCATAAAGACTTCATAGGCGTTAGCATCAGGCCGTCAGCTACTGAAAGCTTAGGGTCACGATCACTGCTTCGTTTATAGAGTTAGCTTTCCTGCTAAAAAAACGTAGATCTGCCTACCACTACAAATGCAATTACTTTTCAGAAGAGTTAGCAGCAAATCACTGCCTAGAGTTTCCTACTGAGCTAGCTGCTGACATTTCAGATGCACTAAAGGCTACAGAACTCATCATTGAACTGGCATTCAAACAGACTGCCATGCCACAGTGTGATGTGATTTAATGCTGCATCTGACTACTTTGTTTCTTTTACAGTTCTTTAGTGGTTTCACTCAAGATATTACATTCATCTCCCTGGAGTTATTATCTGGTGTGGAGAATATATTACAGATTCTAAATTGCACTGAGCACTGCAAATCAACCCTAAGAGAGTAAACGCCAAAACTGCACAAGCTATTCACACGAGGCCGGACTCACCAAATAAACTTGGTAGGTCAAAGAAACTGCCTTTAAAGTGATATTAATTATGATATGGTATTTACTATTTGAACAGACTGTTTTCTGTCCTAATTCAATGTTTACATTTTGTGTGCAATAAATCTTGAAATGTGTAGGTTTAATTATTTCAGCTTGAACAACCAATTAAACCTTGAGGGAAAACAATTGTAAAGTTCCCAATCGAGGGCCTGATTGCCTTATTTTTATTGATGTAAAACTCTAGAGGCTTAAAGTGAGTATTATGAGAGCGAACAGAGCTCCAGGGACTTTTATTGGGAGGACATAATTTGGAACCACTTTTGAGCCCTGTTACCACAAGCTAAATCTCAATGGCCTTGAGACAAAGCAAAATGTTATAAAATAGCTTGTGTTTCCTTGCACGGCACTCACCCCCCCCCCCCCCCCCCCCCACCCATTAGGCACCAGTAAATCATCTAAAGAAATGTATTAAATGTGTGGCCATAAAGCAAATAGTGTGTGGTGATGTAATAGATGAGAAGTGACTGTGGTGTGTGTTGTGATGCTACGTAGTATTAGTGCGGCCGCTGGCGAGCCTGCGAGGAACTGAGCCGGTCCTGAGTCTGCGTCACAGTCAACTCACCAATACTAGCAGTCTTTATCAACCGGAGCACTTGCATACTTGAGCACTGTCCATTTGTAGCTGTGGTTTGAGTCTGCATTGACTGATCACCCACACGTTACGTGCATAATCATAATCAATCCATCCTGACTGCTCTGTAGGACTCGGCTCTTAACTGGTTCTGCCTGGCAGCTGAATGATTATCTGGATTTCGTGTTTCGTTTTCAATTTAAGATTGTGGTAATTAACATAGAAATCAAAGTAAAACAGCTCTATTTCTTTGAACGTATCACCTAATTTACTAGAAAAACTGTTTTGTCCAACAATAGGATTTTCATCAGCTGAATCCTGACCTGACACGTAATTTTGTTGGAAATGTCGACGCTAAAATGTTAAACCCACCATTAATTTGTTCAAGTGTATGTGGCACATCCAAGAATCCTAATTAGCCGCCAGTGGATAAAGTTCACACAGTGGCAAGTCAGGCTGGTCATTAGGCTATATGGAGAATCACCCAACAAAAACCTGCCTTTAAATCTGAAACATCTCTATCTAATAGAAATGCAGCCTATTTCTTTGTCAGAATCTGTTATATAAGCATGGCCAATTTAAAAACATTTGGAAACTAAATACAATTAGAAAGATATATGCACTTTGATTCCATCTGATTGTTTTCATCTTATTAGCTAGTGTCAATGTAATACTCAGAACCCAAGTTGTACTCAACTTCTTCCGTGTTGCTGTTTGGTGTTTGTACATAAGGAATTCAAACAAATAATCAAAGAACACCCAAAAGACTGAATAATTTGAAGAAAATCATGCATTATTGGTGTGGGGCATGGAAACAAGAAAAGCCTGTTCTGAGCTAGCAAATGGAAGAAGGGTTTATCGGGCCTAGAACTCGTAGTCATAACAGTGACAGTTCACACTTTTAAAGCTACCTGCTACAAAAATAATTTCCCCATCGTTTTCTTGTCAATGGAAGCTACTGCACACCCTCTGTCACATCTGCGATTAGTTTCGTGGGTTTTGCTTCTGCCTTTGTTTTAGGAAATAACAACGCCGCCCATGCTGACACCAGTCGTTTTCCGATTCGATATGAATATTAAAATATTTGCAAGAGCCTTTGTGGAAGGCAGCCTGGTATGTGCCGACGCCACAGTGAAAGCACTGCAAACCCACTGCACACAACAAGACGGCAAACGGAACACAGAGAATGGGATGGGGAACGGAGCACCAGCCCTGTATGCTATCTTTATTCTAGAGTACCAGCCCTGTATGCTATCTTTATTCTAGAGCACCAGCCCTGTATGCTATCTTTATTCTAGAGCACCAGTCCTGTATGCTATCTTTATTCTAGAGCACCAGCCCTGTGTGCTATCTTTATTCTAGAGCACCAGTCCTGTATGCTATCTTTATTCTAGAGCACCAGCCCTGTATGCTATCTTTATTCTAGAGCACAAGCCCTGTATGCTATCTTTATTCTAGAGCACCAGCCCTGTATGCTATCTTTATTCTAGAGCAGGAGTCCTGTATGCTATCTTTATTCTAGAGCAGGAGTCCTGGGCACCTTTTAACGTGAGTCATAATCTGCTCTGCCTCTCATTGGGTTTGTGCTCCTCCACGTGCCTCCCTGCTTGTCCCTGTTAAAACACTCTGCCTGTTCCCAGCTCCCCTAGACACAGCCTCTAAACAGCCCGACAGGCTTTTTCCACATCAAATTTTCAGCAACGCAGAGAGGACATAAAAAAACACACACTTTTGGCCAATTTAGTGTTGGTCTTTTTTCAGCCTGCTCGTCTCTGTGCATGCGCACGGGGTGAAATGTGGGAAGGAACAGGCGATGGTGGGGTAGTGTGTCGGTGTGTGTCAGCGTGTGTGTGTGTGTGTGTGTGTGTGTGTGTATGTGTGTGTGTGTGTGTGTGATGGACCAGGGGAACACGGAGAGTTCCATCATTCATATATCATTTATAATAAATATGAATAAACAGACAGGGCCATGCCAAGTGCTCAAAAAAGACACTCCCATGCCTCATAGGGTATAGCAGTGTGAGTGTGTGTGTGTGTTTGTGTGTGTGTGTGTCTGTGTGTGTGTGTGTGTGTGTGTGTGTGTGTGTGTTCCCCTGCCGTCCTCAGCATTGACATAGCTCCGGGCACACTGTGTATCCGCCACGACAAAAACATCCCTTCTTCAGCACACGCTGTGACAAAGACGTCCTCTTAGGCTTTTTCTCACTTCCTGTTTGTGTAGGGTTATTGCATAATGGCTGCTATTTGTCTGTGTGTCAACAGCCCGAGGTAGCTGAAGAGGAAACTAAAAGCCCTCCCCACGCTGAAACACTCTCTCCCAGCCCTGCCTATCACCTCCCCCTCAACACCCCCTCTCCTCCTCCACCCTTCCTCCTCCTCCTCCTCCTCCTCCTCCTCCAGGTCGTCCTTGTGATTGCCTTGTTTTTGTCTCACTTATCATTGTTGTCAACGAGAAGCTTCACAAACAGACCTTTTTACTGCTGCCTCGCCCTCGGCTGGGTGTCGCTGTGTGTGTGTTCCGTTTTGCATTGGTGCGTGTGTATTTGTTTGCGCGCGCGTGCGCGGACAGGCCCCCAACCAAGTGACACACACTATCATTCCCTTTCGGAACGATCTGTCCGTCCTGTTTCCCCCTCCCTCTCTAGGGAATGTCCTTTCCATCGGGTGGCTAGTTGCATTTCAACTAAACCCTCAGGGCCTTCGGTCCCGGAGTGAGACCAAATTGCTTCCCTCTGTTTGTGTGGCATTATCTTTTAATGTGAGAGAGTTTAGTAGCAAGGCGTACACATTCTTCTGATCAGTGAAAGCCGACGTGCACGTACGTGCGCGAGTGCCCGTACGCCCTTGAGGAAATGGCCCTGGGTAAAAAGGTGTTTGTTATTGCTCCCTGCGCTGTGCCCTCAGACAGCACTGGCAATTAAAGGGGAGGTTTTATGTGTAAGAGCAGGAAGTAATGCCCCGAGTGGCGGCCTCCTATTGGCTGGCCGCCGTGTTTACTCTCTGGGGAACCAGCGATCATTTTACTGCCGGGGCCAAACAACGACGCACCTTTGATCAAGAGCAACATTTAATGAAGCAGAGTTACAGCAAGGAGTGACGTGTGTGTGTGTGTGTGTGTGTGTATGTGTGTGTGTGTGTCTGTGCAGTTCTGTGCAGTGTAGGTGCAGCAAGAGATAAGCTGTGCAGTATACAACTTCCTCATCCTCTTGTTGTTGTGGAATTATCCCACCGTCTATCTTCCTCTATTGACCGTCGTAATCATTTTCACATACTCCACTGTATTTACAGTCTCCACCTCCTTTTTGGGGAAAACAAACTCAATGCCATAGCTCTCAATGCATTATTGATCCTTTAAAACATAGGATATTTAACGATTCCTGCATCGATTGTCAATAATAACATTGAAACATGTTTTCTACGTGTTTAATACACTTATTTTAGTTATTTTACTGTGATTTTAGTGTTTTAATTATATTCTATTTTATACTGTTATTTTTATTGTAAAGCACCTTGTAACCCAGTTTTGAAAGGTGCTATATAAATAGAGTTATTATTATTATTATTACTCCAACTTGAAAGAGGCTCCAGTTTACAATTGCTTTGGTATTGCTTGGCTAATTTGAATGGATTGAGACATACATTTTAATTGATAGGAAATTAAGAACTGCAGATCTTCATTTACTAGTGGTTTGGTGCATAACCCAGGTCAAGCATTTTCCTGTTTTTAATATTAATATATTTAATATTTCACATGTAGAACTTAAGGAAAACAGTTGCAAACAGCTATGGACAGCTATATTCATGCAGAAGGTTTTAAGATGATAATCCTTGTTATTGATTATGGACTGGAGATGACCTCATAACTATCATCATTCATTTATTTCTCAGACCAAGTAAAAACAGGGCACTGTTGGTGTGCTCCTGTTCAAGCTGGAAGCCTTTGCTTGGCTTACACCAGGGCGACTTACGCATGCATTGGCTGAAATAAGGTGCTCACCAAAAACTGTCAAACTGGAAATTAAATGAAAGATATGATGAGATGAGTGAGAGATCCAGTCTACAGGGACTAATGTGTGACAGGGGAAAGAACTAGGACATTTAAACCCACCATTAAAGCTGCTTCACTGTAGCGTTGATGAAATTACAGCCTCATACTGCCATTCTCCTATGACGGTTAGAAAACGTAGTTTTCTTATGACGTGAAAAAAGATTGATTCATTTTGTAGACTCATTGGATTCATTCATCTATGGACTATGTGTGTATATTTAGTTATTATACTGCCTTTATATGTAGGCCCCTATTACTTGAATATATTCTAAATGACCTTTATATATGCTTTACAATATGACACAGCAAATGGTTGGCATTGTGCTGGCAATTTCTTTAATCTTACACTTCCACAAAGTTTGCCAAGATCTAATTGAATAAGGTTGAATTGAAAGATCTAATTGAATAAGGTTGGCTTGTTTCCCCCCTAAAGAGGTGCGCGGCCTAGACAAAGCAACGTTGGCGACGTATTACCCATAATGCCTATCCCTTCATTCCCTCTGTCAGCGCCCCGACGAAGAGAAACAAAACAAGAAGCTCTATGAATGAAGTGGGAGGGGCTGGAGAGGCCTGGAGAGGCAGGCAGGCAGGCAGACAGACAGACAGACAGACATGCAGGCACATAGTGGTGCAGGGCACGCTGGGGCTAGAGGGGGGAGGGGAGGAAGGAAGGAGGAGGGGATGGGGGGTGGGGGGGTGAATGAACGAGCAAGCACGCACCGGAAAGCGTGTCTGTCCGAGATGCAAAGTAGCGTAGCCTGGTGCTAGCGTGAGCTCCATGGAAATAAAGCTGCAGCAGGGTTAGCCAGGCTAGCCTCGTGCTAGTGTGTGATACGGCCGGGCTGAGACAAAAGCCTGTCAAAGAGGCTGCAGTTAACAAAGAGAAACGATGAGGGAATACAAGAGACAGCCAGAGGTAATTTGAGGACAAAGAGAGAGTGACAGAGGGAGAGGAACAGAAATAACAGTGAAATATGTGCGTGATTTAAAGGTTTGGATATTTCAACGTGAACCTACACTTCACTGTCATGTCTTGTCTCACAGATGGCTTGTAGCTAGGTAGCTAGCTCCCTCTGGCTTATTATTTACCCAGTGGCCCCACACCCCCTCCTCCCCACTGTCTGCCCTGGCGCTCCCAGGGTTAATCCTGGGCGTCTCTCCTCCCCGACATTGAGGAGGCCATTGAATGGCTGCCGTCTACAGCCAGCAAACACATTGGCTGAGGCTGAGGGCGGATCTGCGGTTGGAGCAGTGAGGCGGCATGGATTTCCCCTGCTACACGGATCCGGACCACTGTTGTCTGTGACTCCACGGTCTCAGCATGTAGGCAAAGAGGACAGAGATAGGGAGGGGGGAGGGTGCCACTAGAGAGAGGTATGTAGCATTTTTCCTGTGCTAGCCGGTGGTATATCACATGCATGGAAAGGAAGGACAGAGAGAAAGGGAGGAGTGGAGGGGGGGCTTTTGGACTAACCAAGTAGGAGGGGCTGTTGTTTCCATATGAGCTGTTCTATCTCTTCTTGTCGTTTTGACCTCAGTTCCACCTTTAGTTTATCCCTCTTTCATTTCCTGTAGCTTCCCTCACCGGCACAGAAAAAAAACAGGCTTTGACTCTGCACTTTGAGACAGGCATTGAGAGAAGCAGCTCTGCCACGTTGTAGAGGGGGGGTCCTAGTTGTTATTTTGACACCAGGTTGCATGCGGCGCCCCTGTTGGGCTAACACGCTCTGCTCTCGCGGGCTTCTCCACGCAGCGTGCCTCTCTCCCGTCCTCCCGTCTCATCCCCAGCAACTGAACGGCCGCTGATAACGTCTTGGCCGCCTGTCACGTTTCTTGAAAGCCCCTCTAGGGTCGACCGCTAGGAACTGCGCGCCACCAGTCCTGCCAGCCGGGGGAAGGAACTCAAGGTGGCACCACGGTTGTTTCCCAGTCGTTGGCCCCCGGTTTGCTAGGTGATCTATGGGGTTCCCTCTACCCAATGCTGCAGCGCTGCGGGCCCTGGCCCTCTCCTTGCCCTCTCAGAGTGCTGGGGGGGGGGGTTGTGCTGGTGAACCGTAACGGACCAGGCCTCGTGGAGCCAAGCCACCCAGCTTTCCTCCCCCAGGGCCTCCCCGGTCCATCCCCCGTGGGAAGAGGGCCCGAGCGGCCCTGACCCAACGCCAATTAGTCACGAGGCAGACCTCCGGAACCAGGCGCTGCCCATCGACGTTACCTACTCCCCCCCCCCCCGTCATTCCCGGAGGTGGCTGTGAGAGACGTGGTGGTCCACGTACGTTTGGTGGCTGCGTTAAGGAAGCGAAGGAGCCAGCTTTCAAAGTGCCGTTTAAGCCAGCTGACCTCACTCTCTTCCAAGAATAAAAAAAACACAAAAGAAAAGAACAGGAGCCCGTAGTTAAGGGAAGTAGCCGGTAGTTAAGGGGGTTAGGCTTGAGGTATGGCAACGCAACACACAGCGATTCCACAATCTGACCACGGATCAGCAAGTGGACAGCGAGTGCATGTGTAAGCGGACAAGCCCAGTTGTCACACCAGCCATGGGCAAATCGTTGAATAGCCTGTATTCAACAATTCTGTTTTGCTCGCTGTTTGTTGTTGAAGAAGGGGGTTTGCTGTTTGATCCCTTTTTATGGCTAGTATGCCCACACACTTAACCCGTCCCACAGATGACTTTGTTACATAACTGTAGTCGTCTCCCTGGACGCGTTTCTATGACGAGACCGCTGCGACCCCTGTGAGCCGGGCCCCTCTGTGAGACCGGGCTGGCCTCGGTGAGTGACAGGCAGGAATGTGGGGTGTCCTTTGTGTCGGCTGGTCCTAACACGGGGCCTCAGCCCGCCCCGACGCGGCCCCGCCCCGCTCCTCGTCTCTCCCGCCTGGTCAAATACACACAGGACGAGGCCCTTCGCTTTAGAAACAAACACACACACACACACACACACACACCCTGGCTTCGGGACACACCCTGTAGTCCAAACCAAGCCACGGAGGAAGTAAACAGTGGCTTATTTATGGGACCTGAACAAACAGTGCTGAGAGTCCGGAGAAGACGTAACCATCTTCCCTGTCCTCCTGGGTCTTCCTCCTTGTGGGTCGACCTTCCTCAGCTGCTGGGATATGTGACCTGCGGCTCTCTGTTGTCCTTCCTGTATTGGCTTTATCTCCCAGGGGACTCTCACGCTAGCTAACGCTTCCTGTCGGCCGTGGCAATACTTAAGAGACAGGAGAGAGCAGCGCAGGGCGCCAAACCATCAACCTACTGAATGACAATGCTCATTGGTTGTGAGGCTGAGAGCCTAGCTCCCCTTTCCTGTTTTTTGGAGTGTTATGTTGAACTGTTGCTATGCTGTCTCTCTCTCTCCCTTATTCTCACCTTACTGCAGTACAGCATCTCTCTCTCTCTCTCTCTTTCTCCCTTGTACTCACCTTACTGCAGTGCATCATCTCTCTCTCTGCTCTCTCTCTCTCTCTGCTCTCTCTCTCTCTCTCTCTCTCTCTCTCTCTCTCTGCTCTCTTTCTCTCTCTCTTTCTCTCTCTCTCTCTCTCTCTCTTTCTCTCTCTGCTCTCTCTCTGCTCTCTCTCTCTCTCTCTCTCTGCTCTCTCTCTCTCTCTGTTCTCTCTCGCTCTCTGTCTCTGCTCTCTC
>JAVQIZ010234686.1:0-20522 GCA_036023535.2 Galaxias brevipinnis | reverse complement strand
CTGTCCCATTTGAGAAAACTAGAACAGTTGAGATATTTATTAGTATACTGTATATGTTTCTCAGTGAATCAACTCGATTTGAGCTGTGTGTGTGTGTGTGTGTGTGTGTGTGTGTGTGTGTGTGTGTGTGTCTGTGTGTGTGGCAGTCAGGGTCTCTCTGGCCACATCAGCACTGTCTGACTCAGCCACAGGCTGGGAGTGTCGGCTCCTCCATCTGTGGGCACGTTCAGACAAACACCCTAAACTGCCAGCGCACTCTCAGCCAGGCATCCACTAGAGAGGGCAAAAAAACAGAGGGGTAGTCTCCAGACCTTTTTGGGTGTTGCCATCCCGAATTAGCAAACATATTGGATTATATGACTCGGGCTTCTGTACTTCCATATACGGGAGCTGGTTGTCGCTCCCCAAAGGAGCAGGGGTTTAGGGTTTAGGGGTGAAGGCGTGCCTGTGTGTCTTTGGCCAGGGATCCCCCCACCGTCCCAGCGCTGTGTCCTGTCAGTCCTTTGCACCTTCATGGGAGAGAAGCGTGTTCCGAAATGCACTTTGTTACTGAGAAGGGCACTTTTTTTGTCAAAGAAACGGGTACTTTGAAACAAACCGTGAATGAGGTGGGCCACCCAGATGGAGTGGTGATGCCAAACTCACTTGCTGGTATTGTTCAGTTTTTGACAACAAGCTGCCAACAAAAAAAAAAAAAGGTTTCAAGAGGTCTGGCGGGTTCAGAAATGGAACATGGTCTGTTTTTTTTATCTTAAAAACCTTGTTAAAAGAAAAGACTAAACTTAACCCCATGTAACTGATTGCACTTAGATTTGGTAAAAAAAAAAAAAAATAGATCAATTGAGATGTCTGTGGTTATGTCTTAATGCAGAGCAGGGGTTGGAGGGAGAAAAGCAGAGGGGAAAGGGCTCGATGTGTGTGTGTGTGTGTGTGTGTGTGTGTGTGCGCACGCGTGCGTGTGTGCGTGTGCGGCTGGAGGGCCTCAGGACAAGCCTGGATAAACAAACTCTGCATCCACCCCCATCTGTTCACCAGCTCCTCTCAGAGCTGCAGAAAGGATTCCACCATGAACTCACAGTCAGATCCCAACCGAGAGGAGAGACACAACTTGCTCCCATTAGGACTGGCTCGAAGCATATTTGCATAAATGTTAAGATAGCCAGATCGCTATGGGGACGTGTTAGTTCAGACTTCAGGGCTTCAGTTTCTTTACGACTCCCCGATTACAGAGGAGTTGGCTATTGCACATTTTGTCTTCTTCCCTCATATGAATGTAGGCTTGATGGTCTGTCTCTGTCTTATATTCGGTGGACATGAGGTCCATGTCATTTGAGTTTATCGTACTAAAACGGTGAGGTTGTGTAAAAATTCAAACATGTATATGAAACTGAACAAGGAAGCTTTGTTTGATGTGGTTGAGATGTCAATACATTCCCTGCTGTCACTGGAATTGACTTGGTGGTGAAAAGGCAAAGGACAGGTCACCACCTGCTAGCCTGGGCTTCAGTGGTGTCAATGCCGTGTTTAATGAAAGCCATAGTTTGCTATTTCCCAGGTTATTGAGTTGCCCCTTTAAGACATAGCCATTCAAAGTTGTTAAGGTGTCTGAGCCTTATTAGTGTGTGTGTGTGTGTGTGTGTGTGTGTGTGTCTCTTTGTTTCGTAGCCAAAGTACCCCAGCTTGTGTCCAAGACAATCCTGTAGCATTCTCCTTTGATGGCTCACCCTGTCATTTCTGCTGGTCTGTCGATGGCGGAGTGGTGAGAGGAATTCCAGACCATGTAGTCGATCCCCATTGAGGCCGTATCCACGCCACTCACACACAAAGCCCTCCTCATCGACGTGTCTGCAGACATTCGTGTTAAATCGTGCAGAACAAGAGTTCATCACTCTATCTCTTCTTTTCTTTTTCCACTGAACTATAGAATCAAAGTGTAGAGATGGAACAGCTTATATTTTGTTTCAAAAACGGTTGTAAAAAAAAAAGTTGTTAAAGCTAAACTTTTTTTAACAAATGTATATGGCGGTTTGTGTTTGTGTGTGGGGGGGGAGTCAGGGTTTGGGACGTGGTGCAGGGAGGGTGGGGTTATTTTATAAGGTAGGGTGAGATGGGGTTTAGGGTGGGGTTATTTTATAAGGTATGGTGAGATGGGGTTTAGGGCGAGGTTATTTTATAAGGTAGGGTGAGATGGGGTTTAGGGTGGGGTTGGGGATTTAAAGCCTGATAGCACTGGAAGTAGTGCTTTAGCTGAGACAGCAAGAGTTTGCACTAAAGACATGCCCTGTCCCGCGTATGGGAGGAGGGCAGGAGACCTCAGCAAGGCCTGGGAGTTTTCTTGAGCGCAGTTACACACTTGACAGTCCAATGCAAAGAGTCCATCCAGTCCCTCGGAAAATCAAACATTGTATTAGCTACACATTCAGCAATCAAAACCAAAGCATACAAGCTTATTTGGATAAGTCCTTGCACATCATAAACTACAATTATTTTTGAGTGAAATTTTAATATCTAAAATCCTGAAGGGTTAAAAAAAAGCGGTATTGGTTGTCATTTGCAATGCAAATTATAAAGTAATGACACCGCAAATCGGACTTGCTGTGCTCAAAACAAAAAAAAAGGTTTAGGGTCAACTAGCTACATTTCCAAATCTTTTCTTAAAAGGGTGTTTTTGCCTGACCTGATGCTTCGATGTATTTTGCTGTTAAGGTGACACTTCCCTTCACGTTGAGGTCATGGTTTGGGGGACTTTGTGAATCCATTATGAACTAGGGCTCAGTCAAACCTGGTGGACATGGCCCATAGGGCTGGAGCATGCCTTACATTATGAACCCTCACTCCCTTGTTCTGGCTATACCAATCATGCAATATTCCGGGATTGTGTCCTCTATCCATTTCCCTATTCAACCAGAAAAAGTATCATATTCAACCAACTGTTGTGTGTTCCTTCAGTGGACTGGTTGAGGTGATGGTCCACTGTTTAGAGGAACACATACTGGTTCAAAGCTCCTTGCCTCGTGGTTCCAACACCAGGGTCACTTTTGGCTTAGCCCTAGGCCATGGTTACTCCAGCATACGCTTCTCTGAGAAGATGTCTGCCATTTGCTATTAAGAAAGTGATTGCTGGTGTTTGTCCAAATGAACCTTGATGTTTTGTTCTTAATCTGTTATCAAGAGTTGGGAAGAATTCCTGGGAACATGTCAGACTTATGACGCCACACAACGTTGATAACTATGATAACCGTAAATAATCAAAGAGGAGCGGGGCTGGATGATGATCACGTGTTTTGCTTTGTCATTTGCTGCAAACCTGATTTTCTTTTTTTCGTTTTTGTTTTGTAAATGATTTTTTTCCATGCCTTTGAAACACAGCAAGCGGTTGGGGACATATGCAGTACGGCGCCATGCACAGCCCAGTCGAGCCCCGGTCCCCATGTAGAATCAGGGGGCCGTCCCTTGGCATGTGTCGGGCCGGCGGGGGAGAGTTTGCACTTGGGAGTCCTTCTCTGTCTTATAGGGTACAAACGGTTTTGCACAAAGCGGGAGGGGTTTGCTTTTTGTGGGGTGGGGGAAATGGGAAGGTGAGGTTTTCAGGGATGTGGTGGGAGAGACCGGCTCCGTTCGACTGTGCTGTGCAGCGGTTTAGTCTGTCCCCTCCGGCCTGTCGTGGTTCACGGGTTCTAGATAACGTAGATAGTCACAGAACGTACGGTGGGGGAATTGCTACTGGGGAACGTTGTTGATCAATTTTCTGCGTCAGTACTTCTCAGGTGGACAATACACTGCGACGCGTTGCGTTCCGGTGTTTGCTGGGTCTATGGAGTGAATCCTAACCCCTTACATTCTCAGCTTTGCCTTTCCTATTAGCCAAGCGTACTAGGAGTTAACATAATCAAGTTCATGGAAAGGGAAGAGAGGAAATAGCTCCCTCATTGTCCTGTGACCATAGCCCCCTGTTTCTCCCCCTGATGTTGATTCAATTGGTGGTCCTCTGTGGTGATTGAGCGCGGAGGCGCGTATTTTAATCAGATTGTAAGGCATGTATGTCAAAGTGGCTGGGTTGCCGACGCACACTGGTCTGTGTGCCCTCCCACTCCGGCGGACCCTGCTCTCCTCAATGTAAACGAATGGCCTTTAGTCATAGATCCTACAACCTCGACAAGGGGGGAATGAACAGGGAGCCAGGGGGTTTCACCGACCAATTTAGCACACGTTCCACAACTTCATGGAGTCATTACCAGAGTTTTGAGTCTTTGTGAAAGCAAAGGAGAAGGGGGGAGCAGGAGGTCAAGACAAGGAAACCGTCTCCATTTTACGTTTCACTACTCCTGTCCATCAGTTCATCCTTTTCCTACTCCAGTCCTGTTTCTAATAGACAGACAGTAAACTAGGCCCCCAGTGTCTGGCTACTTACCTGCCAGTTTCCAGCTTTTGCGATTGTAACAAAGCACTTTGCGAATGGCCATCCAGAATTTTGTGTGCTGTTTTATGGTTATCACTATTGTTATTGTTGTGTTTTTCTTGTTGATATTCTGTTTTCTCATATTGGTAATTATTTAAATGCAAAAATGATTTTAATGCAAATGATAAAACTTGAATATTTGATATTTAGGTTGAAGTTGGTTTTGTGCTGCCCCCTCCCCGTCAGGCCGTATGTATATAGATCTCTGCTGTCTTAAAAGAGCAGCTCGTACTCACACAGTGGAAGGTGTTGGACAGGGCTACTACTCCACCCCACCCCACCCCCACGTCTTCTGCCACCAACTCACAATCTCAGATCTTATGGGGGGGGGGGGGGTCGTTTAGATTTTGGGAGTTCCTTTCTTGTACAATTCAGAATTAACAGTTGCAAGATTTCTGAGAAGCTTGTCCATCAACCTTACAGAACATGTTGGTTTTAAACCTGTTTCGCTTAATCTCTCACTTACTTTACACTTAGCACAGCACCAGAATGTCTGTTGAATTATTATGCGCTTCCTAGTGCAATTATGCCTACCACAATATTACCCCAAGTGTAGCCACAATAAATTGCTGGATCTGCTATCCATAAAGCACCATCAAAGAGAGAGAAAAAATGAATCAACAACATTGTGCCCTTTAGTAAATCAATACTCCTTGGCCTCAGCGTTAATCAAATTCCTGCCGTAGAATGGAAAAAAAGCATATTATAAACATCTTCAAAGATCACAGCTTTTAAGTGTCGTACGATAATTATTTAGTCTTGAGACAAAAGAATCGAGATACTATATTGGATAGGTTGGTTTGTAAATACGATGAGGAGAGTGAACTTACACAAATAGAGTACATATTGGGGTGGCAGAGTATTCCCTGTTTATCTAAGACCTGAAATATTAAGTACCCTGCTATTCTCATGTCTTTTCCTTAGCTTATAGTAGTCCATCAGGCAGAGGCTGCAGAGGGTTCGAGGGGCTTTTGAAGAATTTGCACTTTTGGCGACGAAAATAAATTGTATTGTATATGAGACCACTAAATCCACACAGTCTAAAACCATATAATTCCATTTAGGTTTTTTTTGTTTTGTTTTTTTGTTCTGTACTTCTTTTTTTAATATCCAAAAATGTCTGGCGTCCTGGTTTAAAGAAAATATCTTTCTATTAAAAAAAAACAATGGTTGCAATGTGTTGTGTGTATCATTCTCTTCTCATTATCAAAAAAATTATTACAATAATATAATCGTACTGGCATGCTTGTACAGGCCGACATCAATTCACATTTCAACAACTATTCTGGTAAAAAGTAATATTCAGTAAAGCACTTCAGTATTGCTAAAAGTGTGAAGCATTATACAAAACCCGTCCCTTGATATTTTTATGCCATTTTAGTACTGCCTTTGCCTACTTTATTTCCTGTTGACTAGGCACAATGCTTGAACACAGACAGTACAGAACACTTGGCAACATAATATTTTCCCATAACCGTCTAACTCACATGTAATGACCTTATTGTACCAGAAGATGGCAGTGCACTAACTACTATTGCCCACTTGAGATTTTGAATTGATAAGTAAGCAAAGACACACTACCAACTTGCTGATTTTATATCTTGGTAGTTGTTTTACAATAAACTCACATCTGAGGATTAATATTTGTCAAATAGCCATAGATAGACGTAGCCCTAACATAGACATTTCATTGTGTTAATGTAGGCTGGGCTTTACATCTAGATTCGGAGGAAGCAGTAAAGCTCCTGTGCATGAAAAAAAACATATTGCTGCAGTTTGATTCCCTGGCCGGTAGGGTCATAATGAAGTGCCACTGCAACCTCCCTGGGGCTAGTAATGCTGTTCATATGTAGGTTTCCCCTCCAAAGTCCGGCAGGCTGAGCTGGAGTCCTCCAACTACGGCCTCTGTCCTATGTCTTCCTGTTTGTCCTGAGGAGTCGGTCTCCCTCAGGCTGACCCGCGTGGGCTCTGGGGTGACCGAGGTCATGTGACAGCTCATTGACCCTACCTCGCCAGCCCCCATACTGCTCCAGTCCCCAGGCTCCGCTCTGTCTTCAACCAACGCACACACACACACACAGAGACACATTATAATGCATAACTAATGGCACTTAAGCAGACTAAACCCAATGTATGAGCATAGCTGGCATGCCTTCTGAAGGCACAGGACATGCATGTGTCTGAGTCTCAATCAAACTCTGTGAGGCTCTTCTACGTGCCAGTGTGTCTACACCATCTGATGATCCCTGCATTTGTCGTGTTCGTCTTTAATTATGTTGTTATTGTGTATGTTATCTCAAAGGAAATCCAACATTAATTGCTTCATTATTCTTTATAATTATTTAACCAATTTAAGTAAAATCATCAAAATGTGATAAGGAAGAGCACTTCATTTAATTTCAATCATGAAAATCCTGAGGTGCAGATGTCTTTAGGCTTCAGGTCATTAATTCCTACATCTGTAAGGTATCTCCAACACAGTGGGATAGGCTGTTGTTTTCATGTGTCAGGCTTCGATTGCTATAGTCAAAATATTTGACAAGAGGAACAACAGCACTTGAGGGGGAAATAAATGTCTGGAAGCGGTTGTTTGGCGTCTGTAATGATGCGCCGTAAGCCCCTTGGTTTTCGTTTGTTGGTGTGCGTGTGCCGGCTTTCAGGCATGGCTCTGCCTGGATGTGCATTTGTCTGGGCACATTGTGTTGTGTCCTCTCCCCGGACTGAGACGCGGGGCTCCCTGCTGCATCCATGTGAAGTGAACAGGGACACATGCAGCCCTCGGGTCCCTGAGGCGTTTGTCTCCGGGGACGTCAGCATGGCCCAGCCTTCACGTGCCGTGGGACATGCGCTACATTCCAACTAGTTCTACTATAATATATGTAGCAACTCTCTCTACGGTATAGATTAGCGGTTTCTCTCAGGGCATATTTTGTTCAGATCAGGTGCCTAACTATTCAATATGACAATAATTAGGCTCTGCCAAAGACATGTGTTCTTTCTTATGTTGATCAGGGACATTGACCCCTCACCCCTGCACCCTGTAGCCCTCCCACATGTCCTCCCCCACTCTGCCCAACTCCCACCAGGAAGGATTATGGGGGATGGGAGAGGCTTGGAGCCTCGCCTTTGGCCATTTCCTTCTCCCTGGAGAACAGGGACTGAGGTGCCTTTAAACCACTGCGGCAAAAACCCTACCAAAAACTCTGCAGTCATTAATATGCAAAAATGCAAATGAGAAGGTAATTAAGAGCCAGAGCTCTCTGGAGGCTCTTTGATTGCTAATGAATTCTAATCTGCAAAGAAAGGGGGATGGGAAGAGAAAAGATAGATAAAAGAAATTGAGAAACAACAAAAAGGAGAAACCCAACCTTAATTTTTCATAGTCACAAGTTTTCATAACATAGTTGCTCCCAGGAAATACACAATCCATGATTAACCACAATATAGAAGAAGATGGTAGGTTTATATGTCAGGAGTGTTTAGCCGAACAAAAATTTGTTACTATTTTATATTAATACAATTATGGAACGTATTTGTGATTTGTGGTCTGTTAAAATGCGTATTAAAAGCTAAGATCATGTATAAGCTAAAAAGGGTTATCATAAACAACCGACTACATCTAGGAATTGAAAACAATCTCTTTGTAATTGGAGTATGGTCGACAAAGTACAGCAGAATATAACATTGCAGGCCAACAGACACGTCTGACCCTGTGCTAGCTGAAAAGGAAGATAAAAAAGGTCAGGTATCTTGACAGAATGTGCTTTGCAGCAGCAGCTGTGTTGTGGAGTAGAGGAGATGTCATTTCATCACTTTTGTAAGCAATAACACCCCCACAATACACACACACACAGACACTTTAACTCACGGCCACGGCACACACACACTCTTTATTTCGCTCCCTCTTACACACACACACACACACACACAAACATACACATAAACACACACACACACACATTCACTCACCGAAACACACTGCTGTTATTGTTGTTCCCAGTGCTCCCACGACACCAACAATCTCTGTCTCCCTCCCCCACACATGCACACATCTATCTGCCTTTCACTCCCTCTTCTCCTCCTGTCCAGGGCAGCCCTAACATGCCTTCATGAATTGATTTGGAGTCAATTCTGCCCCTGATCGGATGGTAATCATATGACTCTCTCCACACCTTCTATTCAAAATGAGTTTACGACATAATTTTTTTTTGAATGTCAAGATGCAGACACCAACGATATGTTTTACCTATTTCTGTCTTGCTCTCTCTCAGCAAAGAAGATCGGATCATGTTTCATCTCCTTCTTTTCATTACCCAGCTAACCCTCAGCTACCCTCCCAACCTTATTTTCTGCCACTTCTCAGTAATTGAACTGCAGGTCGGCTTGGCGATGGGGCTCAGTTCCGAGGTGCCTGATTTTGTTGATGCTGGTGTTCTGTTCATTGTACCTGAAGCGTGGCTGGCAGAGCAGGTTCTACCCATGGAACTGGGCAATAGTGGGAATCCAAGATGGCTGGGTGTCATAAAATCGCCAGGGAAAACAAGCAGGCAGTGTCCGAGAAAGCTTGTTGTAAATTAGACTTTGGTGAGGTCTGGGGAGGTACACCCTTGTTTTTTGGGGTTCAGACCGTGATAATGTTTTTCTCACTTCAGTTCTGCCATTGGAGTGATTCTAATTTGACACATGAACCTGCGTTTTGGAAATTTTGCCCCTCTGTATATCAATTGTGTTCTTGACATTTAACGATGGCTGTTGCCTTTCTTACACATCTTAAGAAATCTTTGCTCTGCAGCTTGCGTTTCATATCATGGGCAACCTCAACCTTGTAGATAATTGCATTGTTGACTTCCTCTCTCTCTCTCTCTCTCTCTCTCTCTCTCTCTCTCTCTCTCTTTCTCTCTCTCTCCCCACATGTCCCGTGGTCGGTTTGGTGTGGGAGTCTCTCCACTTTGGAATTGGACATTTCTTCCGTGCGGACTTTGATAGAGGCAACTTTATTGGAGTCAGTTCACCATGATCACAACCCAACAGATAGATCCCCCTCTCTTCTCCCCTTCAGAAGAGATAGACTCAAAGCATGGGCACTCAGCAAGCACTAGCAATCTATCCACTCCTACCCCAGACACTCTCATTGGATGACAGCTTCCAAGGGGCAAGGAAGCATGAATCATAGTCCAACTGTGTAAGCTTTCCTCCCAAAGTACATGTGCTCTGGATCGAAAATCTGTTTTCATTTTCCTCAGTTCCTGAAATTCTTGCGAGCGGATCTTTTCACCCTCTTGACAAGTTAACGTGTGGGGAGGAGTCCGGCGAGAGAGGAGTTGTCGTTCTTGGCCTGGTTTTCTTGTCTGATCAGGGCCCTATGCACCTCTGCCCTTCCCCCACCCAAGTCTAAGCCTTTGCAGGCAATTGGCTGTGAGGGGCTCAGTATGGAAGGAGGTGAGCAGCTTGCCTCGCTGCTGTGTGTGATACAACCTGGTGATGTGGTTTGGTTTGCTCGAGTGGCTTCCTACACACCGAACAGGATGACGCTGAGGCCTAGATGTGAGCATGATGTAAAGAGACTGTTGAAACAGGTAGCACACACCCGCCAGGGATCAGATGGGGAGACACCGTGAAAAGCCACCATTTGGTTTGTGCTAAAGGAAACAAAGAACAAAAGTTACACACCCTGCTTCTTTGTAGCTCCAGTGGAGAGAATCGCTTTCTTATTTTGTTTGCGGATCAATTTTATCACCATCAATCAATACTATAGAAAATTTACAAATGTTTATATACTCTTGATGTTTTTAAAACAACCATACATAAATACAAATTGCATTAATATGCAAAAAAATTTGACAGATTAGCACCAATGCATCTGCTGTTAATTACAGATACACAAGGCATAGAATGTCTTGAAGGGAGCAATGAGGACATACGTAATTGTGTCATTCTCAATATTTCTCCTGTTGTCCATGGATGTACTTATAACGTATGGGTGACATATTTGACTGTCTTTTTGTTCCCTAATGGATAATGATGACATGAGCCATAGTGCTGCCCTGAGGGTTTTTACCCAAAGAACACAGGGCGTCTGTAGTAATCGTGTGGATTCACTACTGTTCATGTGTAAGTTACATTTTTTCCATTTTTTTTCTGTGATCATAGTAAAGTTGTTCAATAAGTGGCACAACTCAGACTACATGATGATTTGATCTTCCGATTCAATTTGACCTTGGCTGTTTCATATCTCTCAGCTCTCCGCCGAGTCTGTTCACCCCTCTTTGCATTCTGTGATTCTTTGGCCAACGATTCTCTGGCTTTTTCTGTTCTTCTCCTGGCCCCCTCACCTCCCTCTTCAGTCTGGCCGCCCATGTACATGCTCTCCATGTCAGGCCCAGCTGTTACTACAAACTACTTGGAGGGCTTACATACTCATTGCTAATGCTGACAACAGCACCATTCTTTCCAAAGACCAAATGCCCAACGTGGCCAGGAAAAATATATATTTATTTCCGTCTTTCTGGCAAATAATTTAACCAAACGTAGTTTCAAGTGACCATTTTCTACATTTGTTTGAAGATGTCTGGTATATAAGAATAAGAATAAGAATAAACCTTAAGAATAAGAATAAAGGTAAAATCACCTTTTGTCATAGCAATGATTGTTACACAGTGATGTGGGGTGTTGTTTACTCCCAATGTGTTCAGCGAGTGTGTTTGTAAAGGTATTTATGACCCATGTGTGTATGTCTTCTAGGCAGTAAACCATTGCATTCCACAGACGGGCCATGGGACCAATTAATGCTGTGTGCCAGGGCTCCCTGAGGGAATCCCATCTGATTATTTACCTATATATCCTATCGGCAGCCAATCCCTCTCAGTAACCTCTGCAAACAGACAGATTGAGGAATAAAGACAAAGCTTATCATAATGCTAGCTAATATACAATACTGATTTTCACCACTTCAGGTTGGCTTCAACTTGAGAAGTATTGAAACGCAATGGCTTGCTATTAGCCGTCTTTATTTACTGTCTAATGCTAACTCCATGGTCTTGAAACTCTTTGTTGAAGTGGTGCACATTTTCAATTTTGCACCCAAGTTTGCTAAAAGCCAACTTCGCCAGTCACTTCTTGTATATGTCACAATGTTCAGAACGCTCAGAGAGAGCCATATGTTTCTTCGAGAAACATTGCAGGATTGCAACTTCAAGGATATTTCATGTCAGTCAAATTAATATAATATTGAGTTAGAGTAGTGCCTACAATCCAGGCAACAATGTGTGCGTGAATGGTTTTAGATATAATCCTATAACGGATACATTATGATCCGATGTTTTTAAAACCTCTCTCTCTCTCTCTCTCTCTCTCTCTCTCTCTCTCTCTCTCTCTCTATCTCTCTCTCTCTTTCTTTCTTTAGTTCTTTCCCCCGTTCAACCTCCGGGTCCCATCCCCCCACATTCATGTTCTCTGTTATGATCCCGTTCTCTGTGATCCAATACTCTTTCCTTTCCCTCCTCTCCACTCAGGTCTGGATCCGAAGGATTTACCGACTACGAGTTGGTTTTACGTTTTACGGTTACTTCATACCGTCCAAATGAGAGTCTCCAAATAATTTCAAACGTGCATCTACAATAACATAACATAACAGGGTTGAGAAATATGCCTCAATATATTATGTATGACATATGATATGTTATATTATATTTGAAAATTAAAAAATGTTCAGCATACTTAGGCTACTAATCATCGTGTAAATTTCATAATGTATAAAACATGACAATACGTCAGTAGATTGCAGGGGCCCATAATAAGATCTATAGGGGTAATATATATGTATTTATAAACCTCTATGGCACTTCTAATACAACACCGCAGGCAATTTCATCAGCATCAATGATTTCATATTTTGTTATTATTAAACAATCAAGACATGTACGATATTTACACATTTAATATTAGGTTACTAATTTGAGAACTGTACCTTGAAAATGTATTATAAATGTATCCAATAAATATTTAGTTAACATAAAACCTGAGAGGGTTAAAAAAACACAAAAAAAAACACAGGAGGTCTTGGTAACCAAAAAATTAAAATGATGTCAGAGGGTATATTGAAGCCCCTCTCTGCCAGCCTCCCTGAATATACAACGTACGCGAGCGTCATGACAAGGAGGGTTCAAGTTAACTTTGCCGTCGTGCACTGGCCGTTAGGCCTGTCTGTCAAATGTGTATGCTTTTTCATTGGCCTAAATCTTTCGGATTTATCATTCCATCTCGTGAAACTGCTGTGTGTGTAATCGCAGCTAGTTTTGCTATCATAGGCCTCCGCTGGTGTGCATAGTCCTTTAGTACTTATTTATTTTGAAGGATACAGACAAATACGTATTTTTTTATTGAATACAGACATTTAGTAAACAATATATTTCAGATTTTTATATTATTAACACCATTCCTATGCCTAAAAAAACGCTTTCCTCTCGATAGGCGTTTGAAACTGGACACCTCTGGCTTTTAGGGCCTCACTCTAGGCGGAGGGATACAATGTTGCGTCTGACAATGTGGACGGAGGTGGTGAAGATGTCTACTAGAAGAATGAAATCATCTCAATTGTAACAACAAAAAGGAAGACGTGAGATTAATAACTATTCGAGTATTGCATGTATTCAGTACCGTTACATTGTATCATTCACGTGGGAGCTCTACGAAAACCAGGTTTAGGAGGAATAAGGAAGACATCTTCAGCGACCCAATGCGTTTTAGACACTGAGGTTGAAATTCTCTTGAAGTTTTATGTTTTTTCTCCTACGAGACAGTCTCTCTTTTTTACTGTTGGATGCCAGACATTTGAAGAGGAAAGGTAAATACATGTTGTTTATTTTATTTAATGTTAAATTGCTTGTGTTATTAAGAATTTTTGTGGTTTATTCAGATTCCTGAAATTCTGAAAACTTTTGGGAATGTGTTGCAAAAGCGGGGGGATGCAAGTTTTTTTGTCTGGTTTGAGTTGGCGAGCCAAGTGTGTGATGGTCTCCGCACAACCATGGAGAAGAGGAAATTGCTCCTTTGTTCAGCAGAAAGATGTTGGAAATGTTAATCTGAAATGAACACGTCTCGTTTAAGACTTTAGCAAATGTCGTTTCCCAGCATCAGAGTAGGATAGCGGATTCGTATGTGGAAATTGATTATATCTTTGGCTACATTACCATAATGTTATTGGTCAATTTAAACTCTCCCCGAGAATATTGACAAAGTTATATTATGTTACAAGTGAAATCTTAAGAAATCGTAAACTATGTTCAACCTCACTATTCAAGTGACTAATAAAATATCTGACTAGAATTTGTTTTATTGCACATTTGGCAGGAAATTCCTTATACCCCCACCCCCACCATCTACCGAACTCTCACATAATGCACAACTTTAACCTTAAGTAGGTATAGCCCAATAGCTAATTATTTCTTATGGCTGGTCTAAAGCGCTGCTGCTATTATCATGTAATGTCATGCCTAATACTTGTATAGGTTTTGTGCCTAGATAAAAAAAAAATTATCCGATGTATTTTCAAATGTTGGTTGAAGGTTCCATAATAGACTAATTTAATTCGAGACTATCTCAAACTATCTTTATTCCACTATCGGTCGTTGATATGTTTTTTTAATGAGGCTGTGGCATTATTATGTGCCATATTATCTCATTAATTATTTAATAAAAATATTTAATCCAGCCCATTCATATTTATTTGTTTAAACTATATATAATGCTTTCTAATCATTTGCACATTTTTGGATTGTGTAATAAAAAGTATTTGTATTTATATTAGACATTTGTACTGTCGGTTAAGCAACTGTTGCTTTATATGTCGCTCATCATTTTAATAACAAAGAGGCCTGAAATGAGCACATACATAGTTAAAACAATAAATAGATTATAAAGTGGAAATTACATTCATTTTATTAGCATGTAGTAAATTTATGTGATGGTCCTATTTAAACATTAGACAGGCCTATTGAAAAGTAAGAAGCTATCCCAGGAATGTATAGACATCCACAGGTGACTTATTTTCATATCAGAATAAAATGTTACAAATGTTTGTTTTTGTAATGTACTAAGCTTCAAATAGGATTGTGAAGCCTGCATTCACATTCATTTGCTTAAAGCATTTTGACCTCTCTATATGTTTATTCTGATTGGTATGATAAAATGTTGCTATAGAATAGGACTTGCCTCTGCCTTGTATGGGGTAGCAAAGAGACATAATCGGTTTCCTTCAAATATTGATCCTACACAAGATGCCATTTTGCATCTTTTGGCTGGTGCGGTCTTTATCCCCACCTCATGTCACAGAGTATCCTAATCCTGCATGTTTTTGTAATTTACTATTTGTCTGAGACACATTTTTTGTACATTGCCTCCCCCATCTTATGACTCACATCTCATTCCTCAGAAATGCAATTAAACTCTTAAGTTTCACTTGTCTTAGGGTTAATTTATTGTGGCCTAATTTGATTTCCCTCAATAGTTGAAGGTAGTCTAAAGTAAATTAAAACGGGCTGAGGCAAAAGCTACACAAAGTACTCAAATGCTAAACTACTGTAGATAGTAACTTAACCAGCTCATCCTATCCAGTGTTCTTGCTTCTATTCAAAACATATTTCAACATAATACTAACAGCAATGATGATGATGATAATAATTATAACATGCATTACAATTATTAACAAAAATGTGCGTAATGTTTACCAAACATAGGCAAATCGTGTTAGTTCTGTGAATGACTCCTTGATTAAAAAAGAGGCTGCAAAAGCACACCACCTGTTGGTGTCCTAGTGCCTCTATCCCCCCACTGCACATCTAATGTCTGTGTGTGAGGGGCGCTGAATCGCTGCTGCTGCTGCTGCTGCTGCTGCTGCTGCTGCTGCTGCTGCTGCTGTGCATGAGAGCTGCCTCAGGCTTCTGTTGGAACGCAAAACACAGAGTAAATCCAGTATTCACGCTCTCTGTGTTATTTGACAGGGTCGACACATGATAATTTGATAATTGCATGGTAACATACATCTATTTGTAATGCTTTTTACCACTATTACCTTGGGCTAACAATAGTCCCTATTATTTGTGATTATATTGTGTACTTATTATGTTCTCCATCATAATGGCATGTTGGTGTTATTATGTAGCAGAATGTAAAAAACTAAAAAAGTATTTCCAAGTGAACGGATTTCTTGAGGGTTTTACTGGAGGTTGTATTGATCCAACTTCTCAGGATATTACTCACATCCTAGTACAATGATTTCATTGTTTCCCTGTTTGTTTATACTTCGTGTAAACCCAGTAGTGGTTGGTGGCCTAATGGCCTAATCAAACTGTGCCATATATTTATTGTCAATAGCAAATTTGAGGGTTGGAAATGGTAATGTAACGAAACCTGTTTCCCATTCAAATGCCTATTGTAAGTACTAAACATTCAGCAGAGGAAAAGTACCAATTCGATTCCAGATCAGTTTCGAGTATATAGTGCTTTGCTTTGAATCAATATAAGCCGTTGAAAAATATATCAAGAATGCACATTTTGATGACATTTACTGGCAGTTAGTATTTTGGATCATTCTGGATATTACATTTCCAATCAGCATGTATTGTCCCAGATCAGCGTGCGACCAGTGCATCTTCAATATTTTGCACCCAGCTTATAGAGACGTAGACCTTAGCCATATGGGGATCATGGACTGCATTGCCATGTCAATGTTTATTCATATTTTGAGTGATATATTAGTCCCGTTGTAGAATGAGTTTTGGTTAAAACCTTCTTTGTCCATATGTTTTCCCCGCCACATTCAATGTGTTCTTTATATTGTAGTACAGTTCCACTAAAGTCAGTTTATTTGCGAATCTCTCTCGTAGGGCTATTAGAGACTGAGGGGCATGAACGAGCAGCAGCAGCAGAGAATGGCTGCAGGAGTGGGAACTGACAAGGAACTCAACGACCTCCTGGATTTCAGTGCGGTAAGAGAGTGGGATAAGGGGGTGGTAGTGGGAGGGGGGAGATATTGGGATAAGGGATGGGGTGGGTGACAGAGAGAAAGAGAGAGAGAGTGAAAGAGAGGGCTATGGGACTGAGGAACCCCAGGTGTGGATGTGATGGTGGCAGAGAGACTGGTGGATGTGCTTGGACGGCTCGGAGACAGTGGAATTGAGCCTCGGTGAGAGTTGAGAGTTGGCTTAGGACACTTGTTTGTGAAAAGCTTAATTCAAACAGGAGGTATGTCCTTTTTTAGGTTATTATTTGTTTAAACACGATCCATAATGCTCAGTCCATTGTTGTTCCATTTGTCAACTCCCTGAATAGAACATTATTTTTATTTTACTTCAATGTGCATACAATTATATATTCAAATGAGATGTTTCTCTACTTCTAAATAGTGTTTTCGCTTGTTTTGACCTGGATTTTATGGTTTCATTATTAGAAAAGCTTGTTTTTGGCAGTGATTAGGTTACTTATCGCCGTTTACCTGTATTCTAATTTGTTTGTGGCAGACAGCGGATAGTGTTTTCTTTCCTTAGGGTTCCCATTTCAAAGGGCGTAAAACCCTACTGGGTTTAGTCCGTTGAAGAATTTGTTTATTTATGATTTTTTTGTCTTCTCTAAAACTTTTTGTCATACTTCATACAACAGACTTGAAAGAATCCCCCCCCCACACACACAACATGATGATATAATCAAAGAAAATAAAAAACATTGTCTTCAGAAGGCTACGTCTCCTTTACCCAGTGACCTGCTGTAAAATCACCAAATTCAGCACAAAGTTCACTTTAATTTAAATTACTGTAACCCATTAAATGTTTAATCCGTTAGCGTTTAAGCGGTCTTGACGTTACATGATCCAATCCGCAAATGGATGGTTACTTGTTTTGAACACGTAAAAAAAGCAAATTTTATATCCCTTGTTTATTCAAAATCACCTTCTTAAATTTGGTTATATGTAGACCATAATTAGATTATGATTAGATTTATTGATCTTTCCTATCGGAAATAAACTATTTTTAATAGGCAAATGTCCCATAATACCAAGCTCGATAGAGACACTATCATATATGATTTATATATATATATATAAAAGTAAATTTCATGATTTCTCACAAAAAAATTTATGATTTGAACATGTTCTTTGCTTTCTAATTTCTTATAACTGAAAGGCATTAAGTAAAACTGAACTTACTGTTTTGTCAATGCTTGAGGAAGCACTTGCAATCTTTTCAGAAAGCCAACGATTAATTGTTTGCTGTAGCCATCTCTACTCTCTTGATGTTCCGGTGCTGACATTTGGTCACTTTGTGATGATTAGGTTCTGTAAATCTGTGCTTTCAGTTTGAATTGTGTAAAACCTTTTGAAATTCATGTGTGAATTAATTAATTGATAAAGATAATTGCCATTTGTGGAATATTGTAGATCAATCAAACTTTATATTAATATTATCATTTGTTTTAGACTGGTTTAGTGAGTTTATTTCTCAAAAATAATGAACTAAAACATAGCAAATTGAAGATATTAGTACATTATAGCAAATTGAAGATAGTACATTAGGGTGGTTTAGATGCTAGCCTATGCCTTTGTGGTGACAATGGTTTATGCTATCAATGTATGAAAGAAAGAGCAGACACACTGACTCAAAGCCACGTACATTTATTAAAGTAGTAACGCTTTGATCACACTTGAATCTTCGTCAGGTGAGAAAATTGAAAAGATAATATGCCAATGTATTTAATTACGTTCTAGGATTTTAGGGTTGGTCCAGATGCATTGCTGGTTAATGGGGATTTTAGCAACAGGGAGCTTGAGCTGAATGTACAACACCACATTTTAGGTGATTTGTAATCCCCCACTCAACCTGACTGTGTACTAAGTGTTGGATCAGTGAATGTGTGAGGCCCTAGAATGGACTGAAAATGTCCCTAGTTTTTAGAAAGTGTCTCAGTTATATTGAACATTCTAAGCAAATATGCTCTTCATTTATTTTCCCCTCTATCTCTTTTAGATGTTTGCACCGCCTGTTGCCAATGGAAAGATCAGACCCACAACGCTTGCTAGCAGTCAGTTTGGTGGAACCGGTAAGATGCTTCTGGCGGAATATAAAAGCCAAGTCTAAAAAGCAATGTCTGTCCATTCCGTGCTCAATGAAACCAGTGTGTTGCTGTAACATCATTTTTCCATTGTTGCAAGTAAGAAGAGGCTGATATGTGTGTTTCCAGGAAGTGTCTGTCTTGATGAATGTTACTCAGAGAATATGCTGGAGGACAATATCTTATCTTAGTTTGTTGCTGGTAGTAAGTTGGTGGCAGCTCAGCTCTGGAGATATACCACAGCTAGATCCATGTGGTGATTTCCTCTTGTTTCACTCCCCCCATAGAAGCCCCTCACGTTTATCTAACCGAGATGAGTCATCTGGGCCAACGCTTCAGGCCACTTCAAGTATCTCCTTTTCTTTTCTAAAGCTGTGCCCTGTTGGAGGACATTTTTTAAAAGGTTTTTTGGGGAGTTAAACAGGATTCTATTTGTCCAATCGGACAAACTTTTATTTTAGCTAGTCTGATTGAGCGGTCAGTGCTATTTCTGCATGACTTATTGCATTCAAGTTTTAGTTTTTTTGTTGTATTTTTTTTCTTAATTTTTTGTTTTCAAACTGGCTTTTCTTTGAAATTGCCTTGCCCGCAAACGGTTTGTCTTTTCCTCCTTCAAAACACCTGAATCCTTTGAGGGAGCCTTTCTTCCCTGCTGAATGTTGTTTAGTGAGTCGTGCTCCTCTCTCCTCTCCTCTCCTGTCACCCTGCCAACCTGCCGTGTGAAATGGAGTCACACTCGCAGCACTCCCCAGAGTGAGAACTCAGCCACCGAGGAACAAAGGCAAAAAAAAAAAGGGGGCTTATGGACTTGAAACGACTCCCCCACCATGAAGTGTAAAACACTCCTCCCCCAACTCAGCGCAGGCCTCTTCCCCCCACTGATTTGCAGGAAATGGCTTGAGCCTGAGACAATGCCCCTTCACCCCCCCGGCTCATGGGCTCTTAACTGGCCCAGCATGGAGCGAATGACCAGAGTGGGACGCTCTCTGAATAGGTGGATCAGCGGCAGGGTTCTCTGTTTGTTTCTATTAGAGCAGCCAATTACTTAGCAGTAAGCAGTTAATTCCTGCCCCCACGGTCCCCAAAGTGTGCCTCTTGGTCAGTGACACCATTCCAATATGATCCCTCAAGCGGTCCCGTGTAACTTCCAGGTATCTGGTAGTGGCGCTCCAAAGTGCTATCGTCCTCAAATTCTACTCCTGGGTCAAAGCGTTCTTTCTGAATCCCTGAAACAATGCATGTTTATCTTTGTAAGCGGGACCTGCCTTCTGTCTTATTGTTGGCACTGCCCTTATCCACTGTTCACATCATGTTTTGTTAGCATCAGCAACTTGGATTTAACTGGGTTAAATCCAGACGCCTACGAAGGCAACAGCTTTGACAACAGGACCCAATCATTACTTATTTAATGGCAAGGCTGACCCACCAAACTCCACGCCGCCAGGCGTTGCCTGTGACGTCACCCTGGCTAGTGTCCTAGAAGGTGAGCCAGCGCGGGAACGGCAGCGAGCAGAGTATTGGCCCACCAGCCGCCCCTATTCATCAACACAAAAGTGCTCAGAGGGGTGCTAATTGCATTAGGCGTCCTCCTCCTCCTCCTCCCGTGCTCTGTGGTAAGGGCCTGCTTAAGAGTGGAGGGGTGAGCAAGTGAGTAAGGGGCTTTGGGAGCAGGTCACACCCACCGTTCACCCCCAGGCAGGCGTCCCCTCGGTCACCTCTGCAGCTGCTGGCCACGTCACCCAAACACACACACACATACACACATACACACACACCCCGGGACAGGCACGGCCCTCTTTCCCATGGCCAGCACGCACAGCAGCACTGACGCAAACGCATGCTGTTGGCACGTACTCATTCGCTCATACACACACACACCCGCCCCTCACACACCCACACACACACACCCCCCCCCCCACACACACACACACACACACACACAATAAAGCCTTTTTTGACAACT